>CAUYQV010024043.1:0-24608 GCA_963574575.1 Galagoides demidoff | reverse complement strand
CTATAACTGAGAAAATGACATGAAGGCTGTGTTGATCAGTTTGATGGAAGTATTTCGGATTGCATGCGAAAACCCCACACTGTACCCCAGAAGTGCATTAATGTACATAGTTACCATTCAATAAAATAAAAAAAAAAAAATCATCATATAAATTGAAAGGGAATTGCGAACCCCAAAACAAGGAAAATATTTAATAACATAAGTGATTCAGAAGGAAAATAATGCTATAATGCTTCTGAGATATTAAAAATAGTAGCAAGGACCCCCAAATCAAAGGAGTTAGATATGCATGAAATTTATGAAAATAAAAAATAACATGACTTCTCAAATGCAAATGATACAGCTGGAGGAAAATTATTAGAGAGATGTAGCTTGTTTCCAGTGAAATCAGAAATGCAATAATGTTGAAAGGCAATCAGAATAGCGGAAAAAGAATTAGTAGATAAAAGCTTTTTAAAAACCTTACTCATATGCCCAAGGAAAGGTAGGAGGCCTCCTCAAGATTGCGCAGCATGGGCATGTTACCTGCTGAAACAGGGGCAATAAAATTACTGGGCTTAAAAATCAGTAGCTCGAGTCCCAAGAACCAAGGCAAGGATTCTGTCACCTCTTGCATGCTTCACTTCCAAAATACCATTTATATATACTGCTTACTTCAGTGACTCACAAAACTGAGCATTTGTAAAGGTTTTATTTAACTTCATTTGCAACATCATTATCAAACATTTCAACAAAGGTATTTGTTCATGATGTTGGAATGGATGTTATAAATAACCTAAATATTGTTCTTCAAATGCAAATTCTTCCATATTTGCCCACAAGAATGATTGAGAAACAAAACAATAAAGTATTTTGTGTATACACATACACAAATAGTTCCAAGAATTATTTATAATCTGTGGTTACAAAAAGTTCATTTTAAAAAGCATTTGGGCATGTCTGGCATAAGGAAAATGAAATATAAAACAGGGAGATGGAATGATTTTTGCATATAATCAGTATTTAGATTAGGAAAAGAGAATTTAAGCATGGCTTCACAAAAGATAAAATAGACTAGTTCTTTTTAGTGGTGTAGTAGCTGAAAATATATTGGAATAGGAAAGGAGAAAATGAAAGTTTTTTTCTTGTTTTTTTTGTTTTGTTTTTTGCCAGGGCTGGGTTTGAAATCACCACCTCTGGCATATGGGGCCAGCACCCTTATGCTGTGAGCCACAGGTGCCACTTATGTTTTTAAAAAAACCTTAGAAACAAAGGATTTTCAGTTTAGTCTGTGATCCTGGAAAGAAAGAAGTCTGTGAAAACATGTTTAAGGTTGATGAGTTAGAGGGGTGCGGAAAGGAATTAATATATTCTCTCACTAAGTAATGCCGAAGGGATAGAGATGATAGCCTACTAGTATCTCTAACAGGAACATTATTTTAAAAGGACAAATTAGCATGATAGATGGTAATAGGATATGAAAAGGTGGGATAGTAGCAAGAATTGATACAACGAAAAAGAAAAACTGAGCTGAATGTCAGATAAAGCTTATGAAAGAGTAGAATTCCTGGCCAAAGTAATAGATAGAAACGGAAAAATAAAATGTTTATTAAAAAGACACTGTATTGGCTAAGGTTCACGAAAGGGCACAAAATCTACAGTGGCTACTTTAAGCAAAAAAAAAAAAAAAATTAAAGCAAAGTATTAAATGTCTTTTGAAACCATTGGGAAAGGAACTCTAGTTTGAGCCTTCTTGGATGACTTTAAGGGCAACCCATGATAAGGGTTACCAGGAAGGATCCTGCCTCTTTTAAGATGAGGAAACTGCACAATCAGGGGAGAACCAAGAAGGCCAAGCACCCTTAGATAAATGGTGCACCCTGTGCTGGCAGTGGACAGGGAGGACAGTGAATCACCTCCATCTTCCTCCCATGCTTAACCTTCAGGTGAGTGCACCATTGGGGTATAGCCAAAGTCACACCCACATCCCTAGCTTAGTGAGTTCCAGGAAATGCAGCTTTTATGTTTTGGCCTCAGCAGTACAGGAAGACAAGCTGGAAAGGGATTGGGATGGTTGGTTAACATGCTCTACAGACTTCATTCTGAGAGAAAAATAACAAAAGCAGAAACATGGTTAAAAACAGGTACTTCCTAGGTTTCAACACTCATTGTCAGCTTTCCCTAAACATCAAAAGGACTGTTATACAGAATTTGAAAGGCAACATTTAAAATAAGAATAAGAAATACCTTAAAGTTGAATAATTTTATTTTGAAATGGTAACATTATTGTTCTTACCATATGATTACTTGTAGGAGGCAGCAAAGAAGAAAAAAATTGCCTGGCAATGATGGGTTCTACATGATCAAGTGCTGGTAAGATCATTTTAGACACATTTCGGTGATGACGGAAGGCCCTACAGCATCAGAGAAGCCAGGCCAACACCAGATCTAACTAGTATTAGTGTTGAAATGAGAGCTGGGTTTTCTGGCAAAATGATGGCGTCGTGGTAGATTCGTGATAAAAACTCTCACTACAAACACATCTAAAGGATCAAGAAGTCAATTTAAATACATGGCAAAGTTCCAAAAAAGGTTCCTGAAGCATGAAGAAGGAGCTGGAATGAGAATTCCTGGAGCTAAAGCAGAAGCCGTGGGCATGCTGGGAGTGTCCGCTGATGAACTCTGACACAGAGGCTTCCTTCAACAGCCACAGGGGGTGGAGGCAGGTCAGGATGTGGGTCCTCGGGAGCAAGGAGAGAGAGCAAGACCCAGACATACACCTGGGGCCCTCAGAGCCAGGTACTTTCAGAAGGTGTGTGCTACCAGAAAATCAAGAAAACAAGAAGATGCCGAGCACTAGCTGGGAAGAAAAAATAGCCTTCCTGGAGATTTCATAACGATATGCCTGACAGCACATGGGTTTGTAATTTTAAACTACCTGCAGGGAATGCAGTGGCCCCAGATCAGATCTCGCACCTGGGGGGATTCTCCTCTTCCCAATGCATTCCCAACCTCTTACTTTTTCTTGTTTGTTTTGTTTTGGATGAAACAGTCCCATCCCTATTATTTTGCTGATACCTAAACTACTCCAGGGCAGCGGTACATTGTTTAACTCTTTAATCAAGTGGCCTAGCAGAAATTATTCATGGCCAGTTGATCCCTGAGGAGACAGGCTAGAGGTCAGAAATAGATACAGGAGTCCTGTCAGGACTTTCTGATACCTTTTACAGTACCTTGCATAATAAAAGCTACTCAATATATCTGTTTTGATTTAAAATTACAACAGTGCATGTTAAAATCATCCCACAGGTGGCAGGAATCTTAAGGGTTTAGTTCAACCAGTTAGTTAATGTTTATTTAACATTAATTAACTGGTTATTCTAGCCAGAAAATTCTAGCAACATGTCATTCTAGCCAGAAATTATCCATAAATGGTCTTTAAGTCTCCAGGGATAGAAATTCACTCTTACGAGATAGTCCATTCTGGCTGTGAGTTCCATGCCTCTGAAAATTTGATGTGGATTAGTTCTGTCCCTGAGCTTACCTTGAGCCAATCTCAGCACTTCATCACACCCCCTCTGATACTGTACTGCATTATATATATAACACACACTCACATATTTGATTTTTATCTTGTTTCCTGGCAAACAGCTCCTAAAATCCTCGGACTCTCTGGAATGATGAGTATTGTTTGTATGCTGATGAGACTGGTGGCTGGGCTTCCCAAGGTTGCTTCAGGATAGCACTAGTCACCAGAAAAGCCCCAGGCAGGATTAGAGGGTTGGGTCTTTCAGTCCCCCTCCCTCACCTCTTGGGAGGGGAAAGGTCATTGGTGATCAACTTGATATTCACGCATGCCTATGTAAGAAGCCTCCATAAAAACTCAAAACAATGGGGTTCAGAGAGCTTCTGGATAGCAAAGCATGTGGAGGGCGGTGCACCCAGAGAGGGCAGGATGCTCCTATCGTCCCCACATGCCTTGCTCTATGTATCGCTTCCATCTGGATGTTTATCTCCATGCTTCATAATATTCTTTATCATAAATGGGTAAACATAAATGTTTCCCTGAGTTCTGTGATCTGCTCTAGCAAATTTATTAGACCAGGGGGGTGATGGTGGGAATCCTGATTTACAGCAGGTCGGTCAGAAGAACAGGTCTTAATCTGGCGTTGGCGACTGGCCTCTGAAGTGGAGGGAAGTCTAGGGGGACTGAGCCCTCAACCTGTGGGATCTGATGCTGCTTCCAGGTAAATAGCATCAGAAGTGAAATGAATTATAAAACTTCTAGCTGGTATTGGCAGCAGGATGGCTTGGTGTGTGAGGAAAAACTTCCACATGTCTAGTCTTAAAACAGTTGTATTGTGTGATTGTATAAGAACAGAAAAAAGACACTGGGTTTTTCTTATTATTTCTGAGATTGAAAAGCAGATCCAATTCCACAAATCCTTATGTTGGGGCTCAGAAATTGATACCCCCAAATATGGTACCCTGGTATACCAATTATTTTATTTTATTATATTTTGTTGAGACAGAGTCTCACTGTGTCTCCCTGGGTAGAGCGCTGTGGCCTCACAGCTCACAGCAACCTCAAACTCTTGGGCTTAGGCTATTCTCTTGCCTCAGCCTCCCAAGTAGCTGGGATTTCAGGTGCCTGCCACAATGCCTGGCTTTTTTGTTGCAGCTGTCATTGTTGTCTAGCTGGCCTGGACCCAGTTTGAATCCCCTAGCCTCCGTGTATGTGGCTGGCGCAGTAACCACTGTGCTATAGGTGCTGAGCTCTAATTATTTTAAATTAAAGATGCTAGAAGAAACTTTACTCTGATACTTCCTTATTTACCCAAAGTCCAGACCTGCCAAAAAAGAAAACAGTTACATCTGGTCTTTCCCCTGAGTTTTTATTAATTTAACTGAAAGACTGAAGTTGTCAACACAGCTGGACAGACTTTTGTCATAAAACATTTTGTGCTGTGTGGGCCAAACAGACTTTGTCTCAGGCCATTTTATGTCCTTCAAGCCCATTGAATTTTCCTAAAAATCATTTGTTATCCCTCAAATTGTCACATTTATTCCATCTCTCTTTATAAGGAAAGGTTTATAAACATCTTTTTCCCTTGGATTATTAAGTAATAAACAATCCAACATAATTCCCTCATACTATGCATGTTAAAATAAAATTTATATGCCTTTTCTTTTATTAATTTGTCTTTTGTTAGCTGATTTTCAGTGAACCTTCAGAGGGCAAAGGGGCATTTTCTCTTGGTCCCTACACTTAGTAAGTGAAATAGATTGTACTGAATATTACCCCCGGTGGTTGCTATGAAGCACTGATAAGAATTTACATACTTTACTTGCAGATTACTTACTGCAAGATTACTTACATACTTGCAAAATTTAATTAAAACCCTCCTTTGGCATCTTTGAGCATGAAAGTCCCTTTTTCTTTCTTTTCTTTTCTTTTTTTTTTTTTTTTTTTTGAGACAGACTATAACTGTCACTCTGGGGTAGAGTGTTGTGGTGTCATAGCTCATAGCAACCTCAAATTCCTGGGCTTAAATGATCCTCTTGCCTCAGCTTCTAGAGTAGCTGGGACTACAGGAGGTCACCACAATGCTGGGCTTTTTTTTTTTTTTTTTTAAAGACAGAGTCTTACTCTTGCTCAGGCTGGTCTTGAACTCCTGAGCTCAAGTAATCCACCTGCTTCAGCCTCCCAGAGTGCTAGGATTATAGACTTGAGCCATCAGAAAGTCCCTTTTGCTCTACAGTCCAGGGTTGTTATCTCTCCTTTCTTCCCTCTCCTTGCCCCACATTGAGTTTCTGAAATTCCCTATATTTTTAGCACAATTCAGCTTAGCAGTTTGGCTAGTATTGCTCTCACCAAACAAAGGCTTCTTGGCTGGAGGAACCATCTTTCTAGAAAGCAGGCCAGTGGTCATCTATGGTTATTTCACAGGCACTGGCTGAAAACCACCAGTATGTAATGGGTTTGCCCTTCACCCCAAGTGATCTACCAAAGTAATTGCCTGATCAGAACACATCCCTTTTTTGAGGGGGGAGAAGCTGGCAGCAAGAGAAGGGCATATACAGAAAGGGCATATGTAATTGGGCTGCTAAAACACATGGTTTTTTCCATATTACGTGTAATTTACAATAGTAGGCAACTGAGTGTCCTCAAAGAGTTATTATGTTTGAATAAGTGCCTAACTTGCTCCTAAATAGAAATTAAACAATTTTATAACAGCTGTATTTTTTAATACCAGCTTGTACCTTTATTTATTTATTTATTTTTGCTTATACTTTTTAACGTATACAATTCAATGGTTTTTAGTATATGCACCACCACCATCATCATCACTGTCTAACTCTAGAACATTTTCATTATCCCTTGGGAAACCTTTTACCCATTAGTAATCGCTCTTGTTTCCCCTCTCCCCAACCCTTGGCAGCCACCAATGTACTCTCCACAGATTTGCCTGTTCTGGACATTTCATATAAACAGAATGAGTTGGTCTTTTGTGACTGGCTTATTTCACTTTGCATAATGTTTTTAAGTGCAGAATACATCAGTATTTCATTCTTTTTTATGGCCAAACATTTTTCCATTGTATAAATATACCACATTTTGTTTATCTGTTCATCAGTTGGTAGTTATTTGGTGTGTTTCCACTTTTTGGCTCTTATGCATGATATTGCCGTGAACATACAAGCCATTTTGCGGATGAATGGTTTCATTTCTCTTGGAGATATATACACCTAAGATTGGACATGTATATCTTGAGTGCTGACTCACAGGAAAAATCAGAAACAATTAAAACAAGGAATAAATAAAGGAATTCTAGCTGGGACTGCAGTTGAAACTAAAGCATTAAAGGAGGCCTGTGTATGAAGGAAATGAGCTGGTGGAGGAAGAACAAAGGGACCCACACCTGCCCTTGCAACCAGATACAAACAAGAGTCTAGCTTTCCACAGGCACAGCTGGCCGGCTAGGGTTACCTACCCTGTGCACTCACACAGACCACCAGGGGCTCACAGGTGATGTGCATACTCCCTGCCAGCTATGAAGCCTCCTCCCCCAGTTACGAGTATGTAAAATAGCCCCCTTAAAGAGAAAGGAAATGGAAATTTTTTTTTTTAATTAATGGATTTCACGAGTTAACGCAAATATGTTTGCTGTCTCGGTCTGGGCTGGGGAAAACAATTCCAAAATCTAGTCATGTATACTACTGCATTTTACGGTTTATGCAACGCTCTTTCTTCTCCCACAGGTGCGAGCACGTGTTAGGTTTACAATATTGCTCCTCATTACTATACCCACTTGAAGGAAAGAGGGTATTTCGTGGATTGATCTGAGGCTCAGAGGTGAATGGCTCTGTCCTTCCCTGGTCAGGCAAGGAGGATTGGGGTACTGATACAGAAAACCCCTGTTTGGAGCTAGGAGTGAAATAAAACGTTTCACACGTGTAAATTCCTTTAGTCCCTCTAAGAACCCCACAAAATGGCTGTTATTATAGTTTCACAGGTTGGAGGAAATTGCTCAAATCACCAAGCGTGCCACATCGGTCTTGTGTTAAAGCCACATTCTTTCAGCTCTGTCATGTTCTTATTTGCAGTTCTAATTGACCAAGGTCTGTTGCTTGGAGGGATGTAAAGGAAGTTCAGGCCCTGCCCAGTTATTCTGGCTGACACTGGGGGGATGGGATGATTGGCATCTCATACAGAACCCAATTCATTGTAAAATGAATGAATTGGTGATAAATCTATTTCTAAGGGACTAAACTGGGAAGCTTTCCATTATATAAGGTTCTGGATTTTGAGGGAGCTAAGGACATGCTCTGGAAAAGGGCAGCTCCTTAAAACTGAATTTTGACAATACTTTCCCTTCCCTCTTTTGTCTGCTGCAAACACACAGCCATGACTAATTTTCTCATTTTCTCCCCTGCTAGTTGCCTGCTTCTTAATTCTGTAAAAGGGCTTTCTTCCTTAAAATGACATCTTCTTTTTACCTGAAGGGTGAGTATCAGTGAAACATGGAATGCAACAGAGATACATTCCCCAGTGAGGGGCCAGTATATGTCTGACTGGCAGATTGAGGGATTCTAGACAAGGCCCAGCAGCTGTGACCAGCACTGACAGACGAAAGCAGGATCAGTGTACCTTGTGTGAAAAGGATGAAAGCATTTAACCAGACCCTTACCACGAACCTGTGAATAAAAAATATTTCTCCGTTTTCTGCTTTTCCACCTGTATGCAAATTTTTAATTTTCAGGATTGAGCCAACAGATTTAAATCTTTGATTTTTTATGCATTAAAAAAGAACTCTTTCATTTTCTTTTGCAAATTCCAGCTCTAATGCACATATCTGTGCCTTTCTCTAGTAGGTTTTCACATACAGAAAAACATGAGTCTCCCATTAGAGTCCTAATAGGCTCATCATTTTGCAGAGTAAAAACTGTGGAAAGCTTCTGATCGGAATCTCAATTAGTCCCAAACTTACCGCACCATTTCACTTTCCAGTTCCGATTGGCATCGACTCCTCGGCAGCGAAACCTTGAGTTTCTTGACCTTGTTTTTCTCCAAAATCGATCCTAGATGTAATTAAGAAAACAGGTGCAGAGAAAAATACTTAGAAGGTTATTCAGATGCATTTTAGTAGCTTAATCAAGGAGCAAGTCGCACCATTGAGAGGAGAGTTCTTCCGTGAATAGACCAGCCCGGGAGTGGAAAGGGGACTGGGTTAGCAGTTGAGGTCCAGGTTCATGCTTCAATTTCAGCCATGAACTTCCTGTCTCCCTGTTTTCTCCTGGCTTCAATTCCTCACAGGCAAAACTGAATGGATTGGACTAGATCAGTGATTTTTTTTTACAATTTATTGGAAGGAGAAATCTTTATTTACATGAAATCTTATGTAAAAGGCAGACATAAGAATGGACTCAAAAGGTTGGTTTTCTGATCAGAAAAGGAGTGAGGCCCTCCTTTGGATCGCTAGAATCACTCAAATGACTGACCACCAAGCTTTCTTTCTGTCCTAGAAATTTGTGGCTCTATTTTCTATGACATATTCAGTCCTTTGTTCCATTGGATAGGCAAAAGTGACTTACATTGGTCCAACTGAAATGGTATCCATCAACGTTAAACACAGGCATGATATAGAAATAGAGGTGATTCAACATTTTTCTCATGGCTGGGTCGCTCCTATAAGTTAGAAGAGCCTAAAAGAGAAAGGTGACATTTTTCTTATAAATTGCTTCCAAATGCAGGTTTAGGGAAAAAAAAAAAAAAAAAAAAAACATGAGAAATCCTTTCTACCCATGAGAAATAGAAAATGCTGTGGGTTAAAAAGCAATAAGCTTTCTTGAGTGGTACTCTTTGACATAACACATTCTCTATTAAGACTTCTGTCTGAATTAAACGTATTATTACCAATAACTTCTTAGCAAAGCCATTAAGACAAGTTAATTGGGCAGCCTCTTACAGCATTTCAGAGCTGGCTAAATTTTTAGGCTGATTAAGAAAGTAACAATGTAAGCATGCTTTTGTATAATCAGTTCTTTCGAGATTCCATTCAATTCTGGATAATAGCCCTGCATGATACATCATAGAACAGACCAGTAAAATGTCACTTAATTGTTCGTGTCTATTTGGTACCAGCCTCAAGCCTTGGAACGTTTACTGCATGGAGATCTGTTCTTTTCTCCTTACTTTCCTGTAGAACATTCAATGGACAATAGAACATCTTTGCCATCTTTATTGTGGCTCCTTTGAAGTCTTGTTCTTGTGATTGAGTTTTACTTCTCCTGTGTCTGTCCCCAAGTCTGAGGACTCTGCAGTATAGATTGGCCTCCAATAAGAAAGTGCTGCTATGTGTTAAGTCAAGAATATGGACCTTTCCAAATACCAGTCCTATGAAACAAACTTTTTGACAAGTTCATTTTGATTCTTATTTTTCTACATATAGACTATCTTGGAGGAGGAGCACATAGAAAACTTATAATAGTGGCTGCCTCTGTGCTGGGGCCTGGGGGGCAATGCGTAGGAAGGAGAATTACTCTTCATTGTATACCTGTTTGGGCTGAGTTCTCACCATATTAAAAAAAAATAAATTTTTAAAATAAAATCACTAGGCAGTGCCTGTAGCTCAGTGGGTGGGGCTCCAGCCACATACACAGAGGCTGGTGGGTTCCAGCCCAGCCTAGGTCTGCTAAACAACAATGACAACTGCAACAACAACAACAACAACAAAATAGCTGGGTGTTAAGGTGGGCACCTATAGTCCCAGCTGCTCAGGAAGCTGAGGCAAGAGAATCACTTAAGCCAGAGTTTGAGATTTCTGTGAGCTGTGACGCCACAGCACTCTTCTGAGGGAGGCATAGTGAGACCCTGTCTCCAAAAAAATAAAAAATCACTTTACAGAGGTATGATTGACATATAAATAGATGTACATATTTAATGTATACAACTTGGTGATTTTTGAAATGACTGTATACCTGTGAAATTACTACCACAACCTATGCCATAAACATATCCAGCACCTCCAAAAAGATTCCTCTTGCCCTTTTCATTTGTCATCATTATTATTTTAGGGTATAAAAACACTCAACATAAGCTCCAGCCTCTTATTAAATTTTTAAGAATAAGATATAGTATTGTTAACGATAGGCACTATGCTATTGAATAGATCTCCAGGGTTTATTTAATTCTTTTTTTTTTTTTTTTGAGACAGAGCCTCAAGCTGTTGCCCTGGATAGAGTGCCATGGCATCGCAGCTCACAGCAATCTCCAACTCCTGGGCTTAAGCGAGTCTCCTGCCTCCACCTCTCAAGTAGCTGGGATTACAGGCACCCGCCACAATGCCTGGCTATTTTTTGGTTGCACCTGTTGTTTGGTGGGCCCGGGCTGGATTCGAACCTGCCAGCTCAGGTGTACATGGCTGGCGCCTTAGCCGCTTGAGCCACAGGTGCTGAGCCGTTTATTTAATTCTTATACTGAAACTTTGTGCCTCCTTTTCCTCCCTCCTCCCAAAATAAAACAATTCTTAAATTATGTATATACAGCCTTAGAAAATTAAATCCTTAAAATTTAAATCCTCTTTTACATCTAGTTAAGTAGGATTTCTAAACCCATCATAGCAGCATTTTGTATTTATATGGTGAGACTTCTATTGATATTCATAGAGAACAAGCCAATCATGCAATTCATTCTACCTATCACTAAATTAGAAATAAGGTTGAAGACATAGGGATATACTCAAGAACATCAGAGGTAAATACAACTTTATTACATGTCATGTAAGCGTTTGTGACGTTAATACAAGTTGATAAACACTGATAGGATTCTCTCTTATTCTCCTTTTGTTTAAAGCTCAGTAATAGTTGTTGGTCAGTTAGCTTCAGTAGAACTTTCTTGTATGCTTGAGTTTCTCTTGACTGTCCAATGCTTCAAACTAGGGGGAAATCCCTATCATGTGATCAATTTTAGAAGTTCTGCAATTTTGTTTTTCTCTAAGTGGAGAGTCCCCAGTGCTTAGAGGATGCCTTCTGCTGGGATGGCGGGGCAGAGCTATATGGTCGACGGTTGGCCACATTTCTTTCTTAAAGTTTGGCAGCTGCAGATTTCCACACAGCTCTAGAGAAGAAAAGAGACAGAGGAGAGAGGACCTGGCTAAGGCAGGAAAGAAGGAGTAAGAAAATGCTGTGGTGATTTCTCTCCCTGCCTTCCTGGCATCGGGGACCGTAGCTTTTTGTCTCCATCCTTGCTGGGGAGTCTCTTCTTTCTCAAGCAGGGAGCATGTTTGTACCCACATGGCCGACATTGCTAGACCCCTGCATGGGAATGTTCTCATTTTATCCCACTGTCTTCTCTGGTATAAGTGATCTCCATAGTTTTATGTTTAAAAGAATATTGCCAATTTCCTTTTTAAAAAACTACCAGATATTTTAAGCATGTAGAAAAAATACAGAACAGCTTGCTCATCAACACATCTTACTACATTTATCAAATCGTTTTTTAGAAAATTGAGACATTACAGGTAAAACAACCCCCCTGCCTTAATCATTCTCTGATTTCATTTTTTCGCCTTCACCAAGGTAATTCCTATCCTAAGTTTGACATTATCATTCTCATACATGATTGTATACATTTCGGTACGTGTCTATGGATTCATGGACAACATATAATTTTGTGTGTATGTTTTGAAATATTATGCAAATGAGATCATTATGTGTCAATCTGCCGTCTGCTTCTCCCATTATATTTTTGAAATTTAATTAATTAATTATTTTTTGAGACAGAGTCTCACTATGTCACCTTAGAGTGCTGTAGTATCACAGCTCACAGCAACCTCAAACTCTTGGGCTTAAGTGATTCTCTTGCCTCAGCCTCCCAAGTAGCTGGGACTGCAGGTGCCTGCCATAATACCTGGCTATTTTTTGTTGCAATTGTTGTTGTTGTTTAGCTGGCCTGGGCTGGATTTGAACCTGCCAGCCTCCATGTACGTGGCTGGTGCTGTAACCACTGTGCTACAGGCACTGAGCCTTGAAATTTATTTATTTTTAACTGGTAAATGGTATTCCACTATTGGTTAGTTAACACACAATATATTGATCCTTTTTTTTTTTTTGATAGATAGCTTAGGTTGTGTCTTGTATTTCACTGTTGTAATAATAATGTGCAATGAACATTCTTACACATTTCTTCTAGACATATGTGAGAGTTTCTCTGTAATACAAGTCTAGGAAAGGATTTGTTGGGTCATGGATTTACATGCTTTCGACTTTACTATTGTCATTTTTTCCCTCTAAATCATTAAGCATGCCCATTTGCAGTGAATGAGAGTGTATTAACATACTACCTCTATCAAATAACAAATCTTCATTTGTGGGTAGAATTGCATTTATGCATTTAGTCTATATCCATTCAGCAAACCCTAGATTCTGACAACTCTAGTAGGATATAGCTCCTCATCTTGTTTCACTTCAAAATTATCTTGACTATTTTTGACACATCTCCCCTCATAGTAATTTTGGAATCAAGATTGATCACATCAAATATGTCCTGTTTTATACTTAGGCTGTTGTTTTTGTCACTAATGGATACTGAATTTTAGCAAATATTTTTCTTCATGTATTGACACAATCATCTGGTTGCTGTTGTGATAAATGCCAGTAAATAATCTTCTTATTGTTAAACCACCCTTGTACTCTAGGGATAAGCCTGTTGGTTATGATGTGTAGTCTTAATATGCCTGGATTCAGGTTGCTAATATAGTCCTATGACTCATAATGACATTTTGGCCAATGATGACATGCATATCTGATGGTGGTTCTGTAAGGTTATAGTGGAACACATATATAAATCTGACATATACACTTTATACTGGCATTGCAAATCAAGTAGGGAAAATGATATTCAGTAATGGTGCTGGGACATCTGGTTTCCCATAAAAAGGTTTGTATAACTACATTCTGTCATGTTCACACAATGATGAAATTACCTAATGTCACATTTCCCAGATAATAGCTCTGTCATCAAGTGACATATGACTGTATTTATATCTACATTTCTATATATAGGCCCATAACCCTTCTTTATTTTGTCCTTGTCTGGTTTTAGTACCAGTTATATATTACCCTAATGTGATTTGGTGAGTATTAAAAAAACATATATTTGGAGAGTATTTTTAATGTATTCAAATTATTAGCTCCTTGAATGGTCAAATTCAGCTCTAAAATTATCTAGTCCTAGAGTGGAAATTTATAGAAAACAAAGATACAATAGGACAAATAAATCTTTGCTTTCAATTCTGTTGAGTTTTGCTCTTTATCATTTTTTAAAATTGGTGCTGACTTTTTTGTCTTTTTTCTAATTTCTTGAGTTGAAAGCTTGGCTCACTAATGTAGAGACTTCATTCTTTTTGAATATATTTACTTAAAACTATAAATTCCCCATTAGTACTATGTTAGTTGCATTCTATATCTTGATGTACAGTAGCTTTGGTACTGTTCAGTTCTAAATATTGGAACCTTTCCTTGACTTAAATGAGTTATTTGTATTTACACATTTTAAAAATGTGAGTTTTTAGTTTTTTAGTTTTTTTGTAAATTATTTCTAACAACTACCTTGCAGTTAGAGAATGTGGTCTACATGATACAGATTCTTTGACAGTTGTCAAGTCTCTCTAGAGACTAGTGGCCTAGTATAGTCAACTTTTTGTGAATGTTCCAACTGTGCTTGAAAAGAATATACCTTCTCTAATTATTGGGTAGGGATTTTAAATGTCATTTGATTAAGTTCATCACGTTGTTTATATCATCTATATTCTTACTAAAATGTGCTGTCTGAAACACTGAGAATCGTGCTAAAAACATATGATTTGGAATTTATTGCTTTTTCTTATATCCTGTCAATTTTTGTTTTATATATTTTGAGGCCATTCACATCACTTAAAAATCTTCATTTCTAAACAATGTATTAATGAAAGAAGCTGTTCATCGTATTCTGGAATGAATTTAATTTTTTAAGACTTGCCAGAATGTGTTCTTCCTCTGACAAACGAGCAGGGTGTCATTATATTACATATGCTATATTTGTGATTTTTATAACTCTCTAAGAATTACAGCTATTCCCCATCTGGTCAGACAAAGCAAGAATGATCACGATGTGATGACTGTTAAATACGGAGCAGGGCATCTGAGAGACCTCCTTGCATGAATGCCTTCAATAATAGTACAGAGCCATTTCTCTTTTATGGTTTAGGTGGGAGTTGCTAGAAAGAACATGACCATATGTCTATTTCCTATTATTCTGACATATGATGACCATGAAGAACATAGGGTTATGCTTTTCTTCTAATGTGTAGAGCTCTTTTTATCAATCCACATACATCACCCATACACCTAGAAAAGGAGGTGCCTACGAATCAAGTATCTGGACCTACCTTGAAAGTTTAATCCCTTGATTATTATTGTTTATGAGGAACACTTAAGTAGTCCTGATTTGAAAGCCAGTCACAAAACAATGCACTACACGCCTCAGTGTGGCAGTCCCTAGGTATTACATCCCCTTACTTCAATTTATTTTAAAAATGCTTCACCAAAACTGATTTTGATCTTCCATGAAAACATCTTTTTTTTTTTTTTTGAGACAGAGCCTCAAGCTGTCCCCCTGGGTAGAGTGCCATGGCATCACAGTTCACAGCAACCTCCAACTCCTGGGCTCAAGCGAGTCTCCTGTCTCCGCCTCCCAAGTAGCTGGGACCACAGGCACCCACCACAACACCCGCCTATTTTTTGGTTGCAGCCGTCATTGTTATTTGGTGGGCCCAGGCTGGATTTGAACCCTCCACCTTAGGTATGTGGCTGGTGCCTTAGCCACTTGAGCCACAGGCACTGAGCCCCATGAAAAGATCTTAAAGGAACCTTTGAGTATTACCTTTTGCCAGGCAAATGATATGATTGGTACTATGTTATGGCATTTCTGAAGTTAATTAAGAGAGACAAAGAATGAATCTATTTGGTTTTCACCGCCTACCAGGACTATATTGGCTTTCTCATACACAACACGAGTATACATGTCATACTTGGGAATTTAGCAATAAACTTCTGTCAAAATCAAAGACATACTTTCCCATTCCTAAAGTCTTTGTGCGGTATGACAAAGTTAGGTAGAAGGGTTCCCTCATTTTCTCTGTTTTTGCATTTGTTTGATTGGATGTGGCTTTCTTAGAGCTCCTGACAACCTGGAATGTGGGGGTAATTTTTTTTTTTTTTTTTTTTTTAGGAATTGTCATTAATAGCTTTTAAAGGGCATTTAAACTTTTCTTTATTTTTGTTTTTTTTACCAGAAGCCACACAGAAGCCTTAAAAATAATAACTACCCATCCAATGAAGGGCATGCAGGAAGAACTAAGGATGTTACAGCTAAAGCCAAAGGAGGAGGCACAAAATTGCTTCATCTGGACTGGACTTGAAGTAAAATTATTTACTATGGAAAAACATTGTTGCACCAAAGTGGGTACGTCTCTATCTAAAGGAGGTATTTATTTATTTTTTAAGACAGAATCTCAAGCTGTTGCCCTGGGTATAGTGCCGTGGACAGCAACCTCCAACTTTTGGGCTCAAGCAATCCTTTTCTTTTAGTTTTTCTATTTTTAGTAGAGATGGGGATCTTCCTTTTGCTCAGGCTGGTTTCGAACTTGTGAGCTCAAGCAATCCACCTGCCTTGGCCTCCAAGAGTACTAGGATTACAGGTGTGAGCCACCAGACCCGACCCCAAAGGAGGTATTTAATACTCGTGAAGTAGGAGAGAGTTTGGGAGAAATCAGAAAAAAAAAATTGAAGCTGACTCCATAAAGATAATTGATGACTCAGCGTATGGGTTCATTTAATACAAATGGTTAACTGAATAATGTTGAAAGCAACATAAACAAAAGAATCTATGAATGAAAGAACTCGAAGTCATATGTTAATCTTGTAAATTCTAGTTACTTGTATGCTTAGAACCACCCAGAGTGATCAATCTAACAGGGCAGGTGAAGACTGAAAAATGCTATCTATTAACCTACATTTCTAGTAAGAGATATAGATAAATATTTGAAATATTTTGTATAAGCAGGAAGAATATAGTATCAAATGTATGCCTATCCTATAACTTAAGTAATTATCAGTTTATATCTCTAGAACTTTTACACTCAAATAACCCAGTTAACAATGATTACTCGCATTTTAATCAGGGAAACCAGGACCAACTTTGGCATTATTAAGATCTACTATGTAAGGATCTTTTATCGACCAAAAAAGAAAGGACAGGTGTGCTTGCTTTGCACAGCTCTGGTATACACAACTTTAGTTGGTCCTCCCATACACGGTGCAAAGTTTAGCTACCAGTGCTAGATCTTCAGTCTACAAATCACTATGTAAATAGCAGATGTACATCAAGATCTGGGACCAATTATATCATATCTTTGAAAATCTGTCAGTGGGTGATTGGTCCCTGTGCATCTCTTAATCAGTTTATACACAGGCAGCAAAGAGTGTAGCTGTGTTGTGTTCTTGCTTCCCAGTGATAAATCTACACGGTATTTTTAAAAAATGGATGATGGGAATAGAGGAAATTGTCCAATAAAGATGAAAGCACAGCAAAGAAATGAAAAGTGATCATTGTGGAGGTGAAATGTGAGCCAAATGTAAATGGAGTTTGGAACAAATAGCTGACTTGGAATGTTGACACTGCCACCACTCAGCTTTAGATAAATGCAGCCAGAGGAACCTACCAACATAGATGAGGAAAGTGCTTGTGCTGAAAAGGGTGATGTTCCAGCAGAAGTGAGGTTGGCAGCACTTCACAGTGAAGGGACTCTCAGAGATATTTCACGACATTGAAAGTACGAAGAAAAAACATATTGAAAGTTGATCCAACCAAGAAAGGATCGTGACAATCTGCCAAGGAGAATTTTTATAAAAGATGCTCCTTTCATGTTGAAGTTACAGAAAGAAGAAGGCAAGCACTAATCCAAACTATCTTTGTCAAGGTTTTTTTGTTTTTAAACAAAGAAATAAACATTTTGATTCTCAATATTTCTCATGATTTAAATGACAACATGCTAATGATTAGTTTTGCTGTTTAAAAATCATTTATATATTCATAACCTAGAGTAGGAGAGGTTTTGATAATTTGATAAAAATCTGTGAGGGTCACAGAATAAATGATTTTTCTCATTGATTACTAAGGTTGCTCCATCTTGGTTCAACTGGCATAGTCACTGTTACGGTCCAGGGGTACTGTGAGAGCGAGCACTGCCTATATAAACAACGGCCCACACTCTCTCTATCGTTAGGGAGGGGAGAACAATGGAGGTGATGGACAAATATTAATATAGATCCTACTATGTGTAAGACATTATAAATTTGATAGAAGGGGATAGAGAGATCGGAAGATGTAGAAGATTAAAGAGAAGATTGGGGAGAATGAAGGTGGGAGATTAGAGGGAGCTAAAGGTACCAGAGGGTCAGGAGAAAGCAAACCAGAGTATTGTAATTACTTGGAATGTCAGTGAACAAAGTCAGACAGTTTAAAAAAAATGAGATCATTTCATATGATGAACTGTTTTCCATTATGTAATTAAGAACAAAGCTGTATTTGCTTACTCAGCTGAACTTCTTAGATATTTGATCTGGGCTTGATAATCCTTTTAGCTACTTTTTTTTTGTGCAGTTTTTGGCCGGGGCCGGGTTTGAACCCACCACCTACTGGCACCCTACTCCTTGAGCCACAGGTGCCACCCCTTTTTAGTTACTTCTTTATTCCCCAGGCATTTGGCACCTTTCATATATGCAACTTAAGTTCTCTTTTTAAAAAGATTTATTTTTTAGGGATATATTTCTTAATCAAAACTTTGATTGTTTCACACTTACATTTGAGGGTTTATATTATATTTTTTACTTTTAATAAGCAGGAAGGCATAAGGAGACTGAAAAGGACGATTATCCAGAAGCTCTTGAATCCTGGAAGAAAGACTCTTCCCATTCCAGAAAGACTTCCCAGTTAGCGGATTTCTACACCACTGCTCAAGTCTTCCTTAGAGCTCTGTCCTATGCAACCCATTACAGCCTTCACACATTACCACTTACCCTGCCTGGGAGATCACTTGCTTCCCCGAAAGTCTCCTATTCCTATTTCTGGGTATTTGAATCATCTACTTAGTACATCTGAATCACATGCCAGTTTTTGGCACTTAGGATCAGCTGTCACTGTGGTGCCAAGTGTAGATGGGTGGAAGCATGCAGTGGAGATGCTTTTCCAGTATGAACAAGCTGGGCCCAGAGGGGTGAGGTTTCACATTACACAGACTGAAGAGGAATACTGTGGCTCCTATGGGGGAACTAAGGACATTTTAGTGTTTCTTTTTCTTCTCTTTTTGTGCTGCTGTAACAGGACCAATTTAGATCCATCTGTATATTATATATCTTCAATATCTGGAAGAACTTTCCATTTCAGAACATTTATTTTCCATAAATCTTTGCTTTATCTTTGGTCTGCCACTGAATTAAACAGAATTCAACCACTGATTCTAAAATACCTATAGTAACATACGACTCAAGCATAACTCAGTTTAGTTTGACAATGAAATGTATTCAATTTTGTCTGAGTTAAATTTATTTTAAAAGTATAGTTATTCTTGGTCCTGTTTACTATAGGAAATATGGAAAATTCAGAAAAGCATAAAGAAGAAAATAAAAATCACCCATATTTCTTTTTTTAGTATTTGTTATATTTATCATGTACCTATATCTCAGACATAGAGTTTACAAAATTAAAGTTGTAATATCCATGCTATGTTCTCTAATTTTTATTTTACTTTTTTATTTAAAGTTAATATGAGACTACAAATAATGAGGTTACATTGTTTGTATTTCTAAGGTAGAGTTCAAGTTGTGAAGGGCTTGTGCACCTTAGGTGAGGGCTTACCAATCCCCTTCTCTCTTCTCCCACCCGTTTCCCTCAGACTATGTTTTTATCTTTGATATAGTGGCATGTCCTGAATAGTTTCTTTCATAAATAAATACTCTGTCAAAATATATTTGTGTAGTCTTGGCTAGCAATCATCTCCTTGATATCTCCCTCCTTTGCTTCTATGCTTCAAAATGGGTTTTTTGTTTGGAACTCGAATAAATATTTCCCTGAATTACTTTCTAAATGCTATATAAATAAAAATGATCGCTTTTTCTTCCATTCTTGAGATACTTTGCTAAGAATATGTTCTAGCTCCATCCATGTAAACACGAAAGAGGTGAAGTCTCCATCTTTCTTTAAGACTGCATAATATTCCATGGTGTACATTTACCACAATTTATTAATCCATTCGTGGGTGGATGGGCACTTGGGCTTCTTCCAGGACTTAGCAATTATGAATTGGGCTGTTATAAACATTCTGGTACAAATACCTTTGTTATAGTGTGAGTTTTGGTCTTCTGGATATATACCTAGTAGAGGAATTGTAGGATCGAATGGCAGGTCTATTTTTAGATCCCTTAAGTGATCTCCAAACATCTTTCCAAAAGGAACGTATTAGTTTGCATTCCCACCAGCAGTGTAGAAGTGTTCCCTTTTCTCCACATCCATGCCAAAGTCTGTTTTGGGTATTTTGTACTCACCCCTAACCATTAAACCAATTTATAGCTTTCATATAAAAGCTATAAACCAATTATAGCCCAAGAAGAAGGGGAAAGGGGACAGGAGGGGAGAGGAGGGGAGAAGATGGGTGAAGGGAGGGTAATTGGTGGGACCACACCTATGGTGCATCTTACAAGGGTACATGTGAAATTTAGCAAGTGTATAATATAAATGTCTTAACACAATAACTAAGAAAATGTCATGAAGGTTATGTTAACCAGTTTGATGAAAATATTTCAAATTGTATGTAAAACAGCACATTGTACCCCCTGACTGTATTAATGTACACAGCTATGATTTAATAAAAAAAAAATGCTGGTCAAATTTGTCCCCCATTGTAGAACTATTTGAGGAAAAATTTAAGTGCTTTGTATAACCCTGGGCCAATAATCACCAGCCATGGCTTGAGATACTCAACCTGGGAGACCTGACAATTTCAAACTCTCAAAATGAACAAAGCCCAAATTGCCTCATTCAATAGGAGATGATCCTAAAAAATGAATCAAATGCTATTCCACTTGCATTGGCAACCAAAAATTAAAGTGGCCTTTTCACATTTAAAAAGCCCAAAAAGATATAAAAGTGGGTTGCTGCTAGAAATCCTGTGACTACCATATGTGTAAATCTTCCTCCCCTTGGGTTTGTATCAGAATCTCAATGGCTAACTGGTACAGCTTCAGACCCTTTTCTTGTCTATTCTTTATCAGACTAGGTCATTCAGATAAGAAAAGTACTCACATAGATCTCCTATTAGATCCTATATCCCATTACTAGGCGTCTACCCAGAAGAAAAAAAAAATCATTTTATCATGAGGACATTTGCACTAGACTATCGTAGCTCAATTTACAATTGCCAAAATGTGGAAAAAACTTAAATGCCTACCAACCTAGGAATGGGTTAACAAGCTGTGGTATATGTACACCATGGAATACTATGCATCTATTAAAAAAGCTGGAGACTTTACACCTTTTGTATTAACCTGGATAGAGGTGGAACACATTCTTCTTAGTGAAGCATCACAAGAATGGAGAAGCAAGAATTCAACGTACTCAATTCTAATATGAAGGCAGTAGATGACACAATACAAGGTGGGGGCAGGGGAATTAGGGAATGGGGAGAGGGGAGAAGGGAGTGGGATAGGGGGTCACAGGGTATGGTACACCTCTTGGGGATGGGACACAATTATAAGAGGGACTTTACCTAACAAATTCAATCAGTGTAACCTAATTCTTGTACCCCCCGGTGAATCCCAAACAACAAAAAAGAAAAAAAAAAAAGAAAAATATAAAAGTACTTACAAAAACACTTTGTTACTGTGGACAAAATCACTGGAATTTACTCCTGGTTGTCTGTTGCCCATGTTAGGCCTGTGAATCAAGCATTTATTCATTTGCCTACTTGCTCTGTCTCTCATCTTTCATCAGAGAGTATGTCTTTCTTTTGGTTCGTGGACCCAGGTTGCATGAGAGCAGTTTTTTTTTTCATAAAATCATAGCTGTGTACATTAATGCAATCATGGGGTACGATGTGCTAGTTTTATATATAATTTGAAATATTTTCATCAAACTGGTTAACATCGCCTTCACGGCATTTTCTTAGTTATTGTGTTAAGATGTTTATATTCTACACTTAGTAAATTTCACTTGTATGCTTGTAAGATGCATAGGTGTGGTCCCACCAATTACCCTCCTCCACCAATCCTCACTCCTCCCCTCCCTCTCCCCCTTCCCCAAATTCTTGGGCTATAATTGGGTTATAGTTTTCATATGAAAGCTACAAATTGGTTTCATAGTAGGGCTGAGTACATTGGATATCTTTTTCTTCCATTCTTCAAATACTTTGCAAAGAAGAATATGTTCCAACTCTATCCATGTAAACATGAAAGAGATAAAGTCTCCATCTTTCTTTAAGGCTGCATAATATTCCATGGTGTACATATACCACAGTTTATCGATCCATTCATGGGTGGATGGGTCCTTGGTCTTCTCCCATGATTTAGCAGTTATGAATTGAGCTGCAATAAACATTCTGGTACAAATATATTTGTTATAATGTGAGTTTTGGTCTTCTGGATATATACTTAGTAGAGGAATTGTAGGATCAAATGGCGGATCTATTTTTAGATCCCTAAGTGATATCCAAACATCTTTCCAAAAGGAACGTATTAGTTTGCTTTCCCACCAGCAGTGTAGAAGTGTTCCCTTTTCTCCACATCCACGCCAATATCTCTGGTCTTGGGATTTTGTGATATGGGCTAATCTCGCTGGAGTTAGATATTATCTCAAAGTAGTTTTGATTTGCATTTCTCTGATGATTAAAGATGATGAGCATTTTTTCATGTGTCTGTAAGCTGTACACCTATCTTCTTCAGAGAAATTTCTCTTCAAGTCCCTTACCCACACTAAGATGGGATCACTTGTTCTTTTCTTGCTAATACATTTGAGTTCTCTGTGGATTCTCGTTATTAAACCTTTGTCAGAGGCATAACCTGCAATATCTTCCCCCATTCTGCGGGCTGATTTCTTCAAGTGTTTTCCCTACACTTTCTTCTAGTATTTTTATAGTTTCACATCTTAAGTTTAAATCTTTAATCCAGTGAGAGTCTCTCTTAGTTAATAGTGAAAAGTGTGGGTCCAGTTTCAGTCTTTGACAGGTCTCTAGCCAGTTCACCTAGCACCATTTGTTAAATAGGGAATCTTTTCCCCATTGAATGTTTTTAATTGGCTTGTCAAAGATCAAATAATGGTAAGTAGCTGAGTTCATCTCTTGGTTCTCTATTCTGTTCCATACATCTACCTCTGTTTTTGTGCCAGTACCATGCTGTTTTGATCACTATCAATTTATAGTATAGTCTGAGGTCTGGTAGCATAATTCCTCCTGCTTTGTTTTTATTTCTGAGTAACGTCTTGGCCTTCGAGGTTTTTTCTGATTCCATATAAGACAAAGTATATTATTTTTTCAAGATCTTTAAAGTATGACCGTGGAGCTTTTCTTTTTTTTTTTTTTTTTTTTGAGACAGAGCCTCAAGCTGTCCCCCTGGCATCACAGCTCACAGCAACCTCCAAGTCCTGGGCTCAAGTGAGTCTCCTGCCTCAGCCTCCCAAGTAGATGGGACCACAGGCACCTGCCACAATGCCTGGCTATTTTTTGGCTGCAGCCATCATTGTTATTTGGCAGGCCTGGGCTGGATTCAAACCCGCCACCTTAGATGTATATGACTGGTGCCTTAGCTACTTGAGCCACAGGTGCTGAGCCGACAGTGGAGCTTTAATAGGGATTGCATTAAAATTGTATATTGCTTTGGGTAGTATGGATATTTTAACAATGTTGATTCTTCCCAGCCATGAGCATGCTATATTTTTCCATTTGTTAACATCTTCAGCTATTTCTTTTCTTAGTGTTTTGTAGTTCTCTTTATAGAGATTTTTCACATCCTTTGTTAGGTAAACTCCCAAATATTTCAACTTGTTTAGCACTACTGTGAATGGAATAGAGTTCTTAACTATTTTTTCAGCATGACTATTGTTGGTATATATAAAGGCTACAGATTTATGAGTGTTGATTTTGTAACCTGAGATGCTGCTGTATTCCTTGATCACTTTTAAGAGTTTTGTAGTCGAATCCTTGGTAATTTCCAGATATACAATCATATCCTCTGCAAAGAGTCAAAGTTTGATCTCTTCTGACTCTATGTGGATACACTCGCTTGCCTTTTTTTGGCCTTATTGTGATGGCTGAAACTTCCATTACGATGTTAAAAAGCAGTGAATACAATGGGAAACCTTTCCTGGTTCCTTATCTGAGTGGAAATGATTTCAATTTAACTCCATTCAATACAATATTGGCTGTGGGTTTGTTGTAGATGGCCTCTATCAGTTTAAGAAATGTCCCTTCTATACTCATTTTCTTAAGTGTTCTGATCATGAAAGGATGCTGGATATTATCAAAAGCTTTTTCTGTATCAATTGAGGGAAGCATATGGTCTTTGTTTTTTAATTTGTTTATGTGATGAATTATATTTATAGATTTATGTATATTGAACCAGCCTTGAGACCCTGGGATAAAACCCACTTGGTCGTGGTGTATAATTTGTTTGATGTGTTGCTGGATTCTGTTTGCTAGGATCTTATTGAATATTTTTGCATCAATATTCATTAGTGATATAGGTCTATAATTTTCTTTTCTTGTTGAGTCTTTTCCTGGTTTAGGGATCAAGGTGATGTTTGCTTCATAGAAAGTATTGGGTAGTATTCCATTCATAGAATGTATTGGGTAGAATTTTTCTCAAATTTTGGAAAAGGTTGAGTAATATACGTACTAGTTCCTCTTTAAAGGTTTGGTAGAATTTTGATGTGAAGCCATCTGGTCCTGGGCTATTCTTTTTTAGGGAGATTTTGTATAGTTTATGCTATTTTAGAACTTGATATAGGCCTGTTCAACATTTCTACTTGATTCTGGCTAAGT
>CAUYQV010024042.1:0-11481 GCA_963574575.1 Galagoides demidoff | reverse complement strand
CGGGCTGGGGATTCGAACCCACCACCTTAGGTGTACGTGGCTGGCGCCTTAGCTGATTGCTGTTTTAGCTTTTTATTATGAAAATTAATACATGTCCATTCTTGTCATGTATTTTTCCTGTCATTCATTCTCATGTTTCTCAGTTTTTTTAAAAATCCAATTGTAGATTCCTTTATTACAGCCTATAAATTATATCATTGTTTATGTCCTAGATAAATACTACTATTATTATACCTATAAAAAATTTAATCATTCCTTAATAATCAGATATCAGTCATTGTATACATTTTCTTGACTGTCTTATAACTTTGTTAAGTCATTTGAATTGGGTCCTAAATAAGGTCAGTATGTTGCTATCAGTTAATAAGTCTCAAGTCTCTATATATCAGTTTCTTTTGATCTGCTCATCTCCTTTACAACTTTCTTTTAAAGAATTCAGGTGCTGGGGGTCACAGTGTGTGACATATCTCTTGGAGGCAGGACATAGTTATAAGAGGGACTTTATCTAACAAATGTAATCAGTGTAACCTGGTTCTCTATACCCTCAGTGAATCCCCCACAAAAAAAAAAAAAAAAAAAAAAAATTTCAGGTAATTTGATCTGTAGGACTTTGTATAGTCTGAAATTTGCTGATTGGTAGTCCCCAGTTTCCCCTTGGTAATCCTAGCCCCCCCTTTTTTTTTTTTTGAAATAGTCTTACTTTGCTGCCCTCAGTAGAATACCATGGCCTCAAAGCTCACAGCAACCTCAAACTCTTGGGTTTAAGCAATTCTCTTGCCTTAACCTCCTAAGTAGCAAGGACTACAGGCACCCACATTGCCCGGCTGTTTTTAGAGATCGGGTCTTGCTCCGGCTCAGGCTAGTCTCGAACCAGTGACCTGAGGCAGTCCGCCCATCTCGGTCTCCCAGAGTGCTAGGATTATAGGCATAAGCCACCGTGCAGGCCTGATACCCTTGATATCTTTCAACATATTCTCTGTTACTGGTATTTCTTTCACAGGAATGCTTAGATCTAAAGCAGCGCTGTCCAATTAAAAACAATATAAAAGCTTTTTAGCTCTATGCTATTCAATACAGGAGCCATTAGCCACATTTTTTTAACATTGTAGAAAGTGCTATTTGACATTGATGTTCTAGAGGTTTCATCAGACTGGGGAGAGAAACCAGTGAGTCTGCCTCATCAGTGGTGATATGTACTTACATCTGGTTGTGCTGTATGATGTTATCAGCCATTTATGATCATTCTCTTTCTGTTCTTTAAGGATTTTAAAGTAGTGATAATTAATTCTATCATTTATTTACTTATTAGCCAGAATCTTATATAAAAAGAAACTATATTTCATTTACTATTTGGTTACCTTGAGGTAGAGATTATATAGAAAAGACAAATACCTTTCCTTTATTTCCTCCACAGATAATGAAGTAGTTCCCTTTTTTTAAATCCACCCAAGTGGCCAATAGGTATTTCCTATTTTATCTTTTTTTTAAAGTGTCATTTTGAACTGAAAGATTTAAATATATTTGGCAAGTGTTAATCCAAACAGTGATGTTTTTTAATTGACTTTATTAGAACTACCTGGTAAATCTTGCTTGATTTTGTTAGTCTTCACTCCACTTAGTCCAATTTCCTGTTTTTTAGAATCGCCCACAGGCAAGTGCTTGGAAGAAATTGGAACTGTCACATGAATATAAAAACAGAAACCAGTTAAGGGAATATCAGTTGGAAGGGGTCAATTGGCTGCTCTTTAATTGGTATAACAGGTAAAGAAAAAGAGTGGGCCCTTAAGATATATGCTTAGTCCTGGGATTATTTTATTCCTTTTCTATTGAAATAGTTTTTTGCTGTGTCCTGGTTTTTTAAGAAGGTATGTTTTGAATTTTTTTTTGTTTGTTTTTGTTTTCCCCATGTTGAATCTGCAGGCAGAATTGCATCCTAGCTGATGAAATGGGACTGGGCAAAACTATTCAGTCCATTGCCTTCTTGCAGGAGGTATATAATGTGGGCATCCATGGCCCTTTCTTGGTCATTGCCCCACTGTCCACAATTACAAACTGGGAGCGAGAATTCAATACATGGACAGAGATGAACACTATTGTGTACCACGGCAGTCTGGCCAGTCGGCAGATGATTCAGCAATATGAAATGTACTGCAAAGATTCACGGGTAAGTTTTACATCTTGAGAAGGCTATGGTTTAGAGAAAATAGGCCAAAGGGACTGATATTTTAGGGGCTATATAAGAATAAAAGACTTTTATTGAGATGCTCTGTGGTATAAGGAATTTTTGTGCAGCAGGACATTCTTTTTATTTTGCTATTTTTATCTAGTAGACATTTTGATCCATTGGCAACTGACTTTAAATTTATAAATACGTGAATTTTAAGTAGAATTTTATCAGCATTAATGAGTTTTAATCAAAATTGAAATCCATTTGCCCATTTATGTTTTCCATATCATAGTGAACTTAAATTATTCTCTTCCTTTTCCATTTTTTTTTAGTCTACTGAAATTTTCATCAAGATTAATCAATCCCTTTTTCTAAGTAAATTTGAAAATGAAAATGTGAATCACCCAGCTTGTATGAACATCAAATTTTATTGATTTTCTGTGATTTTTCTTCAAAAAAGTAACCAAATTTTTCCAAGTCACATTTTCCAACTCAGTTTAATTAAAATGACTTCTGCCAATTCTTAGATAGTAATTAATGTTATTATGTTACCTATTACCTGATTGCACTTTTATTATTTCCTTATATGTTTCAGCATTGTCCAACATTTGTGGATTTCATTGTTACCTAACAAAAAATCTAAAGCAAAGATACATGAGCTAGGCATGCATGCAGCAGTCAGAAATGTCCCACCTCATTCAGTGAGGTCTTTCATTTTCCCAAGAAGCTGAATGTGTTGAGGAAGCAATGTATCTTACATTCAGTGATTTGGCACTGTTTATCAGAAAGATAAGCTGTGGTGTAAGGGGGTGGTTTGTATTTCCTATTAAATCCTCCTGGCTCTGGAAAATAATTCAGAAGAGCTCCTCATTTAGATACATTTTAGGCCTTTTCTAACTTTACTGCCTTTGTGATTAGGGGCGTCTCATCCCAGGTGCATACAAGTTTGATGCCCTAATCACTACTTTTGAGATGATATTGTCAGACTGTCCTGAGCTTCGTGAAATTGAATGGCGTTGTGTCATCATTGATGAGGCCCATCGACTAAAGAACCGTAACTGCAAGCTGCTAGATAGTCTCAAGCACATGGACCTGGTAAGTTCCACACTGACTTTTGGGCAGAAACATTTGGGAGTAAGCGTAATTCCCTGTGGAATTAAAATAGCCCTAATTTTTAGTAGGGAAGAAAAAAGAATCAAAATCTTGATATTGAATAGTGGATACAACCTATGGAAATTTGGTCACCTGAAAATCATGTAAAAACTGTAAGTTTTAGAATTGGAAAATGTGGCTTAAGTGACTAAGGCGCCAGCCACATACACCTAAGGTGGCAGGTTCAAATCCAGCCCAGGCCCACCAAACGACAATGATGCTGCAACCAAAAAATAGCTGGGCTTTGTGGCGGGCACCTGTGGTCCCAGCTACTTGGGAGGCTGAGGCAGGAGACTTGCTTGAGCCCAGGAGTTGGAGGTTGCTGTGAGCTATGATGCCATGGCACTCTACCCAGGGGGACAGCTTGAGGCTCTGTCTCCAAAAAAAAAAAAAGAATTGGAAAATAATAGTAGTTCAGTGGTTCCTAATCAGTGAAAAACTATTACTACATAAAAATTACTCCAAATTGCTTTAGCCCAGGAGTTTGAAGCTATTCTTAGGCCACTGTGCACCAGTCTGGGTGATAGAGTAAGACCCAGTCTCTAAAAGTAGAACGCCAACACTTAGTGGCTTAAATAACAGCTACATTTTTCATGATTCTCTAGTTCAGTTACTTAGGTTGGGCTCAGCTACTTTCTTTTCTGTGGTCTTGCCTACAGTTATTAATGCTACTATAGCTGACAGTTGATGCTCACTGCTAGCCAGAGCTTCTGCGGTTATGTTACCTTCCACATTTTCACATGATTTTCATTCTTCAATAGACCAGGCTGGACTTCTTTATACTTAGTTTACAGGTAATATCAGTGCAGTGCTTCAAGAGGACAAAAGTGAAAAATGCACAGGCTTTGAGCTATGCTCTGAAACTCACACATTATCATTTCTACTGTATTCTCTTTGTCAGAGCAAATCACAAGCCAAGCCTAAATTCAAGGGGTGAACCTTGATTGGAGGCTCTACAAAGAATTATTGGCCAGATTTAATCCAGCACAGTTACATTCCCTAGAGGAGGGCAGATTAGGGTATCTAAGGGGAGTGGGATGTGGGTGACATATGTAATCAGAAAAAAAACATAATCTGAATTACTATTTCTGCATTACTTATAATATCTAAATTATCTTAATATATTAAATAACATCAAGAGTTTCTTGAATGCTTTGTGTTTATCAAAAAAGAGAGCAAGTGAAAGAAAAAAAGTAGTACTATGGTCCATTTCCATCATTTTATATAGAAAGAATTTAAAACTTAGATACTTCAATTATATACTTGATGGAAAACCAAAACCCAAAAAGTCCTTTGTGATTTTGAATTTTATCATTCTTCTGTTTCCTTCATTTTTAGGAACACAAAGTGCTACTCACAGGAACACCTTTGCAAAATACTGTGGAAGAACTATTTAGTCTGCTTCATTTCTTGGAACCTTCACAGTTTCCCTCAGAATCAGAGTTCCTCAAGGACTTTGGGGATCTCAAAACAGAGGAACAGGTAGGAAATCTATTGATGAGAAAAAAATGGTAAAAGTTTGTACAAAGCACACATCTGTTGCTATAAGCATCAAGGCCTTTTCTGAACTTTTTACAACCTAATGCATGTATTGTCTGTGGCATCATCCAAAATCTACCTTTCTTAGATACTGGAAAACTTTTAATTTTATATTTTCATGTTTCTATAAAATGCGAGAATGTTTGCCCTCATGTTATTGATTTCTTTTTTCTGTCTGTAATGGTCCACAGGTTCAAAAGCTACAGGCCATTCTCAAGCCAATGATGCTGAGAAGACTTAAAGAGGATGTTGAAAAAAACTTAGCACCCAAACAGGAAACTATTATTGAAGTTGAGCTGACTAACATCCAAAAGAAATACTATCGGGCTATTTTGGAGAAGAATTTCTCCTTCCTTTCTAAAGGGGCAGGTCATACCAACATGCCTAATCTGCTCAACACAATGATGGAGTTGCGCAAGTGCTGCAACCACCCATATCTCATCAACGGTGAGGGGATTCCTAGAAAATACTCGAACTTCTGCACTTCCTGTGTCTAAACGACTTCCCTCAGGAACAGTGGGTGTATTGCTCTAACCAGCCTAACTTTGGGGTGAGGAAGAGTCCTCCCCAAAAAAAGATTTTTACATTGATGTCTTTCTCTGGTTCTTTCTACTCCCTTGATCCTGCATAATCTCCAGCATTAAATAGAAGTTGCTGTTTAGAATTTCTTGAATAAGAACTCAGGTTTTCTGGGCTTGGTGGTGTAAATCTATAGATCCAGCTACTCAGGAGGCTGAGGAATTTAAGACCAGCCTGAGCAAAATAGTGAGACCTCATCTCTTAAATATAAAAAAGGAAATTAAAGTTATTCAGTTTTCTGTGTAAATGGCCTCACTGACACTCCATTTTGCTGTTTCTTTTTGGGGTGCTGGTCAGGGTGGTAATTTGGGGTGGTAGAGTAGTGATTTGTATGTTCCATCTGAGTCCTTATCCACATATTTATATATATTTTACCTAGTTATCATAGGCCAGTCTTACTTGGAATATTTAATACAACTCAATTCAAGATGATTTAGGATATTTTGGTGCTGAGATTCTAAGAAACATTGATCTCAAATCAGATTACTCTTGGGGGAGGTGTTTTCTTATGTCAGTAAGTAAGGTTACTAAATTGCACTGGATTTCAACATAAAGTTGGATATTTGTTTTGGTAGGTGCAGAAGAAAAAATCCTAACAGAATTTCGGGAAGCTTGCCATATTATACCTCATGACTTCCACCTTCAGGCCATGGTTCGTTCAGCTGGCAAATTGGTTCTTATTGACAAGTTACTTCCAAAGCTGAAAGCTGGTGGCCATAAAGTTCTGATCTTCTCCCAGATGGTACGCTGCCTAGATATCTTAGAAGATTATCTAATCCAGAGGAGGTAAGAAAAAGAGTCATTCTCATCTGATAATTACTTTATCCTCATAAAGCAGCAAAAAGTAGAAAGATCTAGGTTTTATTAGAGTCAACCAGTTACATAAAGAAAAGTGGGACTCAGGCCTGGATACAGTGGCTCTTACCTGTAATACTAGCACTCTGGTTGACTGAGGCAGATGGATTGCTTGAGCTCAAGAGTTTGAGACTACCCTGAGCAAGAAGGAGACCTTTCTCAAAAAATTGCCTGTTTCTATGGTTGGCACCTATGGTCCCAGCTAGGTTTCTGTGAGCTATGATGCCATGGCATTCTACCAAGGGCCACAATGGGATACTCTATCTTAAAAAAAAAAAAAAGAAAAGAAAAGAAAAGTGAGACTTTACACTCAACTTTCTTATGGTTTTTTGGCTTTTTAGGGATATGGAGGTACTTGATTAAGCCTCTCCTGCTTTTTTGGTCTCCTCTCCTTAGCCACTTAAATTTTGTCTGTGATGCCCACACAGGTACTTATATGAACGTATTGATGGGCGAGTTCGAGGCAACCTTCGACAGGCCGCTATTGATCGCTTTAGCAAGCCTGACTCAGACCGCTTTGTCTTTCTGCTGTGTACCCGGGCTGGTGGACTTGGTATCAATCTTACAGCTGCTGATACCTGCATCATTTTTGATTCAGACTGGAATCCACAAAATGACCTGCAGGTAAAGGAAATTATTGACTTAGGGACTAATTACCTAACCTGGGAGGTTTTTCAACAAGATAAAGATCTCTTAGAAAGCCCTTTGAGAAAGTATAGAATTGTTTACTTAGTTAAGGGATAGCAGTCAGGGATCAGCAAGTTTTTTTCCATGAAGGACCATATATAGTGTTTTAGTCTTTGTTGCTTTCTAACCACCTCTACTCTAGTACCACAAAAGCAACTATAGACAGTGTGTAAATGGGCAGGGAATCTATAAAACAGATGCATACACAGACGATAGTTTGTTGGTTACATACATGGTGGGGCAATAATTTCATCTTGAAATTGACTTTAGATTTTTAGTTGATCTCATGGCGGCTTTATAGATGTGATGAATTATAAATTGGTATTTGATATCTGTATCTCTGCCCCCCCACCCCCAATTTATGTTATCTTTTTCCTTTCCTTCCTTATTTTTTTTAAACCAGGCCCAGGCACGGTGCCATCGAATTGGTCAGAGCAAAGCTGTGAAGGTGTATCGCCTAATCACCCGCAATTCCTATGAGAGAGAGATGTTTGATAAAGCTAGTCTCAAGTTGGGACTGGATAAGGCTGTGCTTCAGTCCATGAGTGGTCGGGACGGCAACATTACTGGAGTGAGTCTTCTTAGTCTATAGATAAGTTTGTAGTGATGAGTTTTTGCCTCCATCATAGTGATGGAGGCAAATTTTTATATAGGAATCTGACTACCTTGTTTGTATTCTCAGTTACTTTTTATATTAACTAAAGTATTATGGCAAGGTTAGGTAATATTCATTTTTATTTTTTTAAGACAGTCTCTCTGTTGCCCCCACTGAAATAGCATCATCATAGTTCCTTGCAACCTCAAACTTTGGGGCTCGAACCATTCTCCTGCCTCACCCTCCTGAGTAACTGGAACTGTAGGCATACACCACCATGCCCAGCTAATTTTTTTGTCTTTTTCTATTTTTAGTAGAGGTGGAGTCTTACTCCTGGCTCAGGCTAGTCTCAAATTCCTGACCTCAAGCAATCCAACCTCAGCCACCACACTTAGCCTTTTTATCTTTCTATTGGTTTTTGCAGATCCAGCAATTCTCTAAGAAGGAGATTGAAGATCTCTTAAGAAAAGGAGCATATGCAGCCATAATGGAGGAAGATGATGAGGGCTCCAAGTTTTGTGAAGAGGACATTGACCAGATCTTGTTAAGACGAACCACAACCATCACTATTGAATCTGAAGGAAAAGGTTCTACCTTTGCCAAGGTATGTTCTGTGTATGTTAGAGACTAGGAAAGCAGAGTTATAGACAGGAATCTGTAGGATATAAATATGATTTTAAAATGTAGTTGCTGTCTTCACATTGCTTAAAAAAAGTATCATAGCAACTTTACTGTGCTTTTGTTCCTTACCAGGCAAGCTTTGTTGCTTCTGAAAATAGGACAGATATTTCTCTGGATGACCCTAACTTTTGGCAAAAGTGGGCTAAAAAGGCTGAACTAGATATGGATCTGCTCAATAGCAAGGTGAGCTTATTCTTCCTTTAGGGATGAAGTATTGCACAAGAGATGGTACTTCTAGTAAAGCTCCAATTCTTTGATGCTAATTGCAGTTTGTAATCATGTATTTTATACAGGGTTGTGGAAACTTTCTGCTTAGGAGGCCCCAGAAAAATACCTACATGGTCTCCTACTTTATTCTGCTTCCTGAGTCCCTGTAGATTATTATACATACTATAAAAAAAATTTCTCTTTGGATATCTACATATATTACATCTATAGCTGTTCTAATTCTTAATTACCTTATTCTTTTCCCATGAGCAAAATATAACCCAAGTTGCTCTTCTATTCTCTGAATAGAATAACTTGGTGATTGACACACCTAGAGTACGAAAACAGACCCGCCACTTCAGCACCCTGAAAGATGATGACTTAGTGGAATTCTCTGATTTGGAAAGTGAGGATGATGAGCGGCCACGTTCCCGCAGACATGACCGTCATCATGCCTACGGGCGTACTGACTGCTTTCGGGTAGAAAAGCACCTCTTGGTATATGGGTAAGAGCTGGTGTTACTGTGAGAGGGAATGTATCTCCATCTTATTAGATACCCGATTTGCCTTTCAGATTGGAAACAGTGACAAAGAAGGGATAATGTGTTTGCCTTGGGAGAATTTTATTCTGTTTATTCTGCTACTGTGGTTTTTAAGATCTTTTTATCTCACTTACCTTTTTTTTTTTTGAGACAGAGTCTCACTTTGTCACCCTCAGTAGCATGTGATTCCCTTGCCTGAGCCTCCCAAGTAGCTGGACTACAGGCACCTACTGCAATGGCCGGCTGTTTTTAGAGGTGAGGTCTGTGAGCTCAGGCAAATCACCAGCCTTGGCATCCCAGAATGCTAGGATTACAGGCATGAGCCACTGTGCCTGGCCTCACCTCTTTTTTTACTTCTTGCCCTGTTACCCCCGGTAGAGTGCAGTGGCATCCTCATAGTTCATTGCAACCTGAAACACTAAGTAATCCTCTCTGTCTTAGGCTCCCAAGTAGTTGCTTTTGTCTCACTGTTTTTGATGAGATATGATTCTGGGGGGGGGGGGGGTGTCAGGAGAATATCATTGAATTAGCATTCCCAAGAAAATATTAATATAGTTTCCTTTTCTTTTGCTTTAGTTGGGGACGATGGCGAGATATTTTATCTCATGGCCGCTTCAAGCGACGTATGACTGAGCGAGATGTGGAGACAATTTGCCGGGCTATCCTTGTGTACTGTCTTCTACACTACCGGGGGGATGAAAATATCAAAGGTTTCATTTGGGACTTGATTAGCCCTGCTGAAAATGGCAAGACAAAAGAATTGCAGAATCATTCAGGTAATTATCAACTCTTTACTTTTTTTATCTTTCTATAGGTTATCTAGTCCTTTTCAGGTCCAAGGGTTTTTCTCAATCCAAGTCTTCAATGTCTCCCCTTTCCCAGGTCTGTCTATCCCTGTGCCCCGTGGACGTAAGGGGAAAAAAGTAAAATCACAAAGCACTTTTGATATCCATAAGGCTGATTGGATCCGGAAATATAACCCTGACACTTTGTTCCAAGATGAGAGTTATAAGAAGCACTTGAAACATCAGTGCAACAAGTGAGGATGAAATTTAGCAAAGACAAAAGCGTTTTTACTTCAAACTTACTACACTGTGCATGAGCCAACTCTTCTCCCCTCCTTTCTAGGGTATTGTTACGGGTGCGAATGCTATATTACCTGAGGCAAGAGGTTATCGGAGACCAGGCAGAGAAAGTGTTAGGGGGTGCCATTGCCAGGTAAACTTCTGCTATATGTATTTTTTAAATGCCCTGCCTTTCCCAGGGATGATCACTGTACTTATTTCATTCTATACTATCATTGGGATATCTGATAATCTGAATCTGTATATAAGGTGTTTAATCCCATACTTGACACTAGTAAAAGGAAATAGGGCAGATTCATGAGCATTTAAATTAGTGGAGGGTATATGTAATCATTTTTTCAAGGATTTTAATTTCCTGCATTGCTGAGCTGACTATAAACTCTATTGTACTTTTAGTGAGATTGACATATGGTTCCCAGTAGTGGATCAGCTGGAGGTTCCAACAACATGGTGGGACAGTGAGGCTGACAAGTCCCTGCTTATTGGAGTCTTTAAGCATGGTAGGTACCTTTTAGTCTTTTCTTTTCCTACCGAAGATTGATGTCTGCAGATGGAGCATTTAGCAAATTCCTCATGAGAAATAGCTGATTTATTTGAGTGATCTTCAACAAATTTATGATTGAATAGGAAACTAGTTCTTAAATATCGAAAGCAGAGTAGTTAGTTCCTATAAATAGATGTTCAAGAAAGACCAGATGGATAGGTAAGTCTCAAGGTAGGGAGCCTCCCATCTGTTCTGTAATCACAGTTACCAGTATGTTACTGCCCTGTATGTTGAGGGGTCTAAGTTAGAATGCCACAAATAAGGGAAGGTGATATAAACTCATTCATGTTAATAATAACATGTTAATTTATTCCTGAAAGTGTTATATTTATCTAAATGTCCTATTTGTTTAAATGTTTAGCAGTCACTCTGATGTAGGCATCAGTGTTTGAGGAAAACAAAAATAAGAATATAAAAAGGGGAAAGTGACTAGACCAAAAAAAAAAAAGGAGAATACTCCCTTTGCAATTTTGCCTGATCCCAAATTCTAGATACTAAAACACTAAAAGCAATGAGCATTAACCTTCAGATCAGTAACCTTTTGAATTGGAATATCTTTTCTTTTTTAAAAAAATACTTTTCTGGCTTGGCGCCTATGGCTCAATCAGCTAAGGCGCCAGCCACGTACACCTAAGGTGGTGGGTTCGAATCCCCAGCATGGGCCCGCCAAACAACAATGATGGCTGCAACCAAAAAATGGCCGGGCATTGTGGCGGGTGCCTGTGGTCCCAGCTACTTGGGAGGCGGAGGCAGGAGACTCGCTTGAGCCCAGGAGTTGGAGGTTGCTATGAGCTATGATGCCATGGCACTCTACCCAGGGGGATAGCTTGAGGCTCCGTCTCAAAAAA
>CAUYQV010024040.1:0-18626 GCA_963574575.1 Galagoides demidoff | reverse complement strand
CTCATGGAGGAGAAAAGGTGAGAGGGACCAAATCCCAGAGATTTTTTTTTCTTAGTATCAATAAGTAATTTATTCAGTATTCACCTTTTCTAATTGTCTAGAAAAGAAAAAAAAATTTTCATGCTCCCCCTTCCCTCCCCTTTCCCCCTCTTCTTGCTCTATAGTTGGGTTATAGCTTTCATATGAAAACTATAAATTGGTTCCATAGTAGGGCTGAGTACCTTGGATACTTTTTCTTCCATTCTTGAGACACTTTGTTAAGAACAATATGTTACAGCTCCATCCATGTAAACATGAAAGAGGTAAAGTCTCCATATTTTTTAAAGCTGCATAATATTCTGTGGTGTACATATACCACAGTTTATCGATCCATTCATGGGTCGATGGGCACTTGGGTTTCTTCCATGACTTAGCAATTATGAATTGGGCTGCAATAAACATTCTGCTGCAAATGTCTTTGTTATAAAGTGATTTTTGGTCCTCTGGTTATTACCTAATAGAAGAATTGAAGGATTGAATGGCAGGTTTATTTTTAGATCCCCAAGCAATCTCCAAACATCTTTCCAAAAGGAATGTATTAGTTTATATTCCCACCAGCAGTGCCAGAAGTGTTCCCTTTTCTCCACATCCACGCCAACATCTCTGGTTTTGAATATTGTGATGTGGGCTAATCTTACTGGAATTAGATGATATCTAGAAGTGATTTTTATTTGCATTTCTCTGATGATTAAGGATGATGAGCATTTTTTCATGTGTCTATAGGCTGTGCGTCTGTCTTCTTCAGAGAAATTTCTCTTCAAGTCCCTTGCCCACCCTGAAAATCCTGGAGATTTTAAAAGGTCGACTACATGTTCCCATTGAAACTTTAATTGAACCCTCTAAACATCAGAAATTATGGCAATTTCACATGATAGAGAAAATAAGGTCATTACAATAAGCCACAGAAAATTTTGATAAGGAACATTTTTTGATTTAACTATTAATTAGATTCAAAGTTCAAAAGATACTGAAGAATCTCCCTCCTTTCATCTTCTAATGTTGAGGAAAAAGCTTGAAAGTGGTGAAACTTCATGATAATACCAAAATATAGACAATAATTTCATTATGACATAGCTAAACCGAGAACTCCATTTCTTTTTAGGAAACCTTGAGAGCACCATGCCATCTGAGACCCAGAGAAGGCAAAGCCCTCCACTCTACGACAAACAGACTCAGGTGAATTCAGGAATGCTTGTCCATCATTTGCAGACCCTCCCCAAGTTCACAGTATCCAGTTTTGTTTTCCTACTTCCATGGTGGCCATTTGTCAACTTATCTTTTCAAAGTCCTCTGAATAGGTAAGCGACCGTATACACACACGCACCGCTTTAGTAGGGTTGTTTATTTAGTTCTTTAGAAACTTTATTATGTGGCAAGCATTTATGAGCATCCACTAGGTGTTGGGTCACCTGGTACTTAAAGTTGGAAAAGTCAAACTTAAATTCTCAATGAGTCTGCTGTTCAGTGTGTGAGACAAATGAACTCACCATTAATTTGAGTGCGGTGTGGCCAATTGCTCTGGTGGCAGTGAGCTGTACCTGAGTGTTGACAGAGGAGATGGTGTCAGAGGTGGTTGGAAGGCTGTGTTCATTCACCAATTTGAATCAGAAGCTGAAATCCAACACAGACAAAGGCACGGGGGCATGAAAGGGGATGAGCCATTCTGGTTGTATAGTGCAGCAGGGGGTATAGCGAGTAGGAGGCAGAGGATTCGGTTCAATAATTCACAAATATTAATTGAGCGACTGTTTGAAACCTGAGCAGTGTCCAGACACTCTTAGGATGCAGAAATGAATGCAGCATAGTCTTTATTCTTGAGGAATTCACAGAAAACATGTGTGTTACAAATAAATTAGGAGCAGGTGCTGAGTGCACAGTAGAAGCAATGTCAAGTTCATTTGTTCATGCCTGCTCCTTCACAGAGAAGCACCTGCCCGCTCTAATGCCAGGCATCATGCTAGTGCCAGAGATACCTACGAAGGTGTCCCATAGCACACACTTCTACCCAAAAGGACATACGTGTAAAGGGAGTGGCAGATGTTGATCAAACAGTTCCAGCAACGTGTATATAATAGCAACTGGGACCAGAGTTGTCCAGAAGATACAGGGTCCTACAGAGCCCTTGGTGTGGCATTTGTTCTAATTAGGGAGGGCAAGAAAAATTGTATTTACCACCAGTCCTCTTATGTAACTAATTTTTTCCATGCTTGAATTCATTTTCTTTGAGACGGAGTCTCTCTATGTCACTCTTGGTAGAGTGTCACGGCATCACAGCTCACAGAAACCTCAAACTCTCGGGCTTAAATGATTCTCTTGACTCAGCCTCCCAAGTAGCTGGGACTACAGGCACCCGCCACAATGCCTGGCTATTTTTTGGTTGCAGTTGTCATTGTTTAGCAGGCTCAGGCCGGGCTCTAACCCACCACCTTTGGTATATGGGCCAGTGCCTTACTCACTGAGCTATGGGTGCTGAACCCATGCTTGAATTCTTAATTCATTTTATCCCTTGGACACTTAGAGTTTATTCAAGCAGTGTTCTAAAGAAAGTTACCTGGGTAACAGCTTGTTTGAGCCCTTGGATTTCCGAGAGTATTTGTCTTCCATTTTAATTAAAATGGAAGTCTTAAGTTACAGCTTGCCATCCTTTAAAACTTTATAGTTGAAGTCCTTGCCTATTGGCAATGTGATTTAGAGTTCACATGTATTAGCCCTTCCTAATGTTTTCTTTTATGCAGCTTTATTTTTCTGTCTGAATCTTACTGTTTTTATTTTATATTAAAACAATTTTGCAGTTTCTTACAAAACTAAACATACTCCTAACATATGATCCAATGACTGTGCTTCTTACAATTTACCCAGATGAGTTGAAAACGTATGTCCACATGAAAACCTGCACATGAATGTTTATAGCAGCTTTATTCATAATTGGCCAAGTGTGGAAGCAACCAACGTGTCCTTCAGTAGGTGAATGGCTAAATGGTGGTACAACCAGACAGTGGGATATCATTCATTATTAAAAAGAAATGAGTTACCAAGCTGTGAAAATGTATTGAGGAACCTAAATGCATATTACTAAGTGAAAGAAGCCAATTTGACAAGGCTACTTACTGTGTGACTCCGACTACATAACATTTTGGAAAAGGCCAAACCATGCAGACCGTGGCTGCCAGCAGTCAGAGGAGAAGGAGGGATGACAAGGCAGAACAGAGGATTTTTAAGGCAGTGAAACCACTCTGGATGATACTATAATGGTGAGTACATGTCATTATCCAAACACAGGAATGTACAAAGCTTATAGTGAACTGCACTGTAAATTGTGGACTTTGGATGATAATGATATGTCACTGTATGTTCGTTGATCTAATAAATGCACCACTCTGGTACTGCATGCTGATAATAGGGGAGGCTGGGCATGTGTGGGGACAAGAGGTATGTAGGGGCATTTCTGTACCTTCCTCTCAATTTTTATGTGAACCTAAAATTGCCATATAAAATAAATTATATTTAAGAAAAACAAACTGAACAAAAATCCCTATAAATAAAAAATCTTACTTGGAAATCTGTATTTCGACTGAAGAATCTTCATTGATGTTGTAGCAGGAAACTTAGAGCTCTGATTTGGGAAACCTGGTCGGATATAGTTCTTAACTAGTCTTTCTTCAGACTGTTGTAATTTTATTGTGATTTTGCCTTTATGTCTCTTGAGAAGGAAATACATGGTTTTAGAAGTAAAAAGGTGGGTTTGTGTTTAAGTGCTGTTGTAACTTGAGTTTGTTTTCATTCTACATACAAATTCCATAGTTACTTTGCAAAATAAATGAGCAGTTCCTCATATATTAAATGTCTATCAATAAGTCTAGAAATAAACACATATATTTGTGGTGAATTGATTTTCAAGAAGTCTGCCAAGATGATTTGAAGGGGAAGGAATGGTCATTCAATGGTGTTGGGACAACTGGATATCTACATATAGAACAAGGAAGTTAGGCCCTATCTAACCCCACAGGCAAATTGATGCAAAATGGGTCAAAGATTTAAGAGGGAAATATAGGAGCAAAGCTTCACATCCTTGTATCAGGCAATAGCTCCTTAGACATGACACTGAAAATAGAAGTGACAAAAGAAAAACAAAGATAAATTGAAAGATATTAAATGAAAACCTTTGTGCTGCATGTAATATAATAAAGAATGTGAAAATATACCCTACAACCTGGGAAAAATATTTGTAAATAATGTATTTGACAAGGTGCTTACATCCAGAACATAAAGAACTTCCACAACTCAACAATAAAAAGATAATTTAAAAATGGAAAATGATTTGAATGGACATTTCTCTAATGAAAATATAAAAATGGCCTAGACGCATACAAAAAAGATGTTCAAGATTATAAGTCATTAGAGACAAGCAAACCAAAACCACAGGGAGACCCTACCTCATATCCCTTACAATGGTTAGGATAATAAACAAACTAGACCATATCAAGTGTTGGTGAGAATATGTGAAAATGAAATCCTTATGCTTCATTGGTAGAACTATAAAATAGCATAGTTATGTTGGAAAAGAATGAGCAGTTTCTCAAATTATTAAGTACAAAGTTACTATATGACTCTAAGTTGCACTCACAGACATATTAATATATCTGAGAGAAATGACAGGTGTTCACTCAAGAACTTGTGCATACACAAACATTCCCAGTAACATTAATCATAAGGTGTCTGTAGTTTTAGGGGTGTTCAACCTTTTTACTTCTCTGCCATACTTTGGAAGAAGAGTTCTCTTGGGCCACACATTAGATACATAAACACTAACAGAAGCTGATGAGCAATAAAAAAGGATTTTGCATAATTTTTGCAATATCCAATAAGAAGATAAAGCAGTCCTCAGAAAATCCACATGTGGCCCCCAGGCCAGAGGTTGGACACCCCTGCATCTAAATGCATCTGTCTTCCTAGTGGTCTTCAAGTGATTTTACAATTATCATGAAATAAATTAGAGCCAATTTCAGGGTTCTGTTTTGTCTCTTTGAGCCACCTCTTTGGTGTAATCTGCTTCTGGAGTATTTTCCTCTGACACCTACCATCCTAACTTTCCTGGCTGTCTCTGAAGCTCTCCAGGAGTGAACCTTCTCTAGACTTCTCTCCATACCCACCCACCATTCATTTTCTCATCAGTATACCTGGATTCAGGCTGTGTGACCTACTGTGTGACATGGGAGCAGTAAGAATTTATTGTGAGGATCAAAAAAATATAGTGCACGAAAAATGGTTAATTCCATGAATAGGGTATATTTTCAATAAATGCAAAATAATCCCCCCCTTTCATTTCAATCTCTGAATATTGTCTTACCTATTTTACCTGTTCTTGTCATATTTGCTCAAAGATATTCATTTAGCTACACATTTGTTACTAGTATTCATTAATAAATTATTGATGATAGAATTTAAAGTTTAACAGGGGTCTGCTTGAACTAATATCAGAATCCAGTAATGACTCCAGTAACAAGGCTGGTGGACAAAAAGTAAATTTTTCGGCACTCAGAGCTTTCCATTTGACTCATATCATGTAGAAGAACTGACTTCGATCATCATGAATTAAACTAAGCTATAGGACTGAGGAAAGAAAATTGGAGTATTTTCATGTCTTAGCTAGTAGAGAACTTAATTAGTAAAATAATGTATTAGGCCTTTTGCCATGCCTTGGAAATATCACAGATTTGTGCTATATCCAAGGACTATTGACATGTAACAGACCAATATTGCAATATCATATAAAAGGTGGTGTGTCACTGAATCAACTTGAAGGGCATTTCTTTTAAACTGTGCTTGGGAGCACAGTTGAGACTAAGTCTTCGTTTCACGTTTGGATCCTGTGACAAACCTCTGCTCCTCAAGTCACATGTGGAAAGTAATTCTTCGTCTCTAAGGACAGAGGGTTTTAGATAAATGCATCTCATTTACTAGCTTATTCTTTCTTCATTGATTATTATCGGTCAGTTTGTTTGGAAACAGTACTAATAACTAAGGTACGTCCTGAGGTCACAGTAGAAGGCAACGAAGCAAATATATTCCTGCTTTGTCAAAGTTGTACTGTCCAGGACTTTAGCTTTTTGTATCTTGGGACACAACAGAATTGTTCAGAGGCAAAGCCGAGACTTTGTGTTTTGATCTTTTGCATTTCCTTTCTATTCCCTTGTTCTTAGAAGTGGTGACAAATTATATGTTACCGATTATGTTAAAGTACGTATTTGGCAAGTGGAAGTAATACTACAACTGCATCGATCTGCAGAAACGGCTCCTGGTCCATGAAGGGAGAACCAGCCCCATCATAGGCATTCTAACCGGATGGCATTATGCATGTAAAACCGCGTTTCTATGGTTTTGATGTTATGCTAAGTAGCAGACTGTTTTCGTAGTTCTCATAAGTTGAATTTCCCCCTAAAGACTCATTATGAAAAGGCATTTTGAAAAGTGTGGTATCATTACAAGATTGTTCTCACTTGGCAACAAGCGACAAAAGGAAAAGAACAGTTCCAACAATTTCCGAAATGTGATCATTGGAAATCACCCTCTGAAATTAATGAGATGTTGGGGAAAGCAAGAGCTTAATAGATCATATCATGTGTACAACTTGATGGGGGTTTTAAACGAGGACTGATTATTTGCTAAGTGTAGGCAAGAGTTTTCATGATCAACTACATTTTCACTACTGCTGCATAATGAAAATTAAGCAGATCTACACTTACAAACGTTGAAATGATTACAGAACAGTCTGACCTGGAGGATATGTAATTAAATTAACAGCTGAAGCTGTAGTTTTATTCATATAAAGACAGTGTTTCTCTCTTTTTGTCTCTGAGATGAGGAAATATTTTTAGGATCCGCTAGAAAGTAAATTCTCCCACCAGGGCAATTCAGCCTCCTGTTTACTGTTTCTTGCCTTCCCGTCCTTCTGTTGACTCTCAGTGTCTCCTCCCTGCTGTAGTCTCCACCTGCCCTCCTGTGAGTTTCCGTGGTGCATCTGTCTCCATGGAGACAGACTGCTCCCAGGGAAGGGCCTTGCATAGTATCCAGCCTTCAACCTCACTGGACCCTCTGTTAGCTCAGCCTGCCTTTGATCACAGTGCAGAAAAGTTATGTCATCTATAGATGAATAAAAGTGTTTGTGCCTAAATTCCTCCCTCTGTGTGGTCCTACCAATCCAGTTTGATAAAACCCTTGGAGGAGAGATGAGGTGCCATGTGTATCAGAAGAGCCATGACAACTGCCAGGAGGACCCTGAGGGAAAGGGGCGACAGGGACAGATGCTAGGATAAGAAAATTAGGCATCCCTACTATAAACTTACACCAGAAGTCCAACTGTGCTGTGAGAATGTGTTAACTGGAAGCTTTGAGAAACATGTGATAACTGGGTATATGTTCCTCCATAAATCACACAATAATTCTGAATAGAAAAGTATTAAGATCAATAAAAATTTTGTCTGTTAATGACTAGAGAAACTGTGCTATTAAAAAATGCCAAAGAAATTGCTTATTTTACAGAGAAAAGTGTATAGGTTTATAGGAAAGCATGAATTAATTGAGAGCCTGTTATATCTCACACTTTAAACATTCCAGCCTTTTAATTTGTTTCTACAAATGGTAATATTTTCATGCAATTAAGACAGGAAAGTTTTATCATTAGATTTTTAGAGCTGAAAAAAAAGCTCAACTTGCCCTGCAATAGATAGTGGTTTTAACATGTATTGAAAAAAATTAAAAACATTGATAAATATGGGCAAATGCCAATTCTTATCATTTCTGGGGGTCAGAAACCACTCTGATCTTGGAGGCATCAAGATTGAGAACAAATTCTTTTTTTTTTTTTTTTTTTTTTGAGACAGAGTCTTACTTGGCCACCCTTGGTAGAGTGCCATGGCATCTTAGCTTACAGCAACCTCAAACTCTTGGATTGAAGTGGTCCTCTTGCCTCAGCCTCCCAAGTAGCTGGACTATAGGCCCCTGCCACAACACCCAGCTAGTTCTCAGAGATGAACTCTTGCTCTGGCTCAGGATGGTCTTAACTTGTAAGCTCAGGCAATCCACCTGCCTCAACCTCCCAAGTGCTGGGATTACAGGCATGAGCCACCACACCTGGCCCAAGAACTAACTCTTTAGTGTTATAAACTGAGTTGTGAAGAAAGACATTATTGCCTCTCTGGTATGCACTGATATCTCTGGGCACCTGGTGAAAACCAGGACTTGATTTTTGGTTACTGTCATTATGGAATTCACTCCCAATTTGCAGTCCTGGCTCTCTGAATCACTGCTTTTAAATCAGGTATTTTCCTGTAGTTCAGATCTGTATCTTCTGGTAATGCAGAAAGAAATGTCTGTGAAACAGTAATGACTCACATGTATAATGTGGGCTTTGGTTTGCACACATTATCCTCTGGGAACATACTTGGTTTCATTTGTGTCTTACAAGAAGCCTGAGAGATGGGGATTATTGTTATAATGAAGGCCCAGAGAGGTTAATCAATGTGCCCAAGGTCACACAGCTAATAGATGATGAATCACAAGCCCTGTTTTTTCACTCCAGAGCTACCTGCATGCTTATTAATAGTCTCTTCATACTAAGTGTAGGTGTTTCTTTAAAGAGTCACTAGGTGTTAGATTGCAAGTCACTGGAAGACAGAAACATGATTCTGTAGTTCCCTCTGAATGGTATCTCAGTATCTTGGCCTCCTGTGTATTTTTCCTCTCTAGGATAAAGAGAATTCTAGCTGTACTCAACCCCAGGATGTAATAATTTCCTATGAATTTTCTAGGAATGAAAACGAAAAATCTTTTCAATTTCACCACTGTTTCTTTGGTATTTATGCAATGCCTGCCAAAAGCAAGTAACCAGAAATAAGTGAGCCTTAAAATCCTGTGACGCTAAGCAGGCTGGTTTTCTCTTTGGTTTGGTAGGAGGAGAGCTTCCTTTACTGAGATAACCTGTTTAGACAGGGTGGCTAGAATCCATACCAAGCTTTTCCGTGGGACTCAGTCAGTGATCTTGGCCTACTCCTTCCCAGCCTTTCCAAATAGCCAGTGAGTAACAGATTTCATTTATCACGTACTTTTCTAATTGTTAATACTTCAGCAAACACTAATTGAATGGCTACTGTACCAAACATTGTGCTCAGTGGATATAAAGAACATCGTCCCTGGCGTTAAAGAGCTCAGAATCTGGTGTATTTGCCACCCATTCACCCATAAGCATTTATAAATTCTTCCACTGATGGCCAGATCTGAGACTCTGAAAAAGAGAAGCTGAAACAATGGGAAGTCAATAAAATCTAGTTGTCTAAAATCACATCAACTGGTGACAGAAGCAGGAAATGGCTCTAATATCCCTCCTTCCCCACTGACCTGCCTCGTGAAATATGGTTGCATCATTTCAGGGTGAAGAGCAATGCCGACTATTGGCTAATTTTGGCTCACAGTGGCTTCATTATCAAGTGCACTTCCTGAGAGTCCAGTATTTCCTGGTGTAAGTGTGGCTGATGACGTACTTGTAACCAAGGCACTGGGCTCAGCCCAAGCGCTTCTCCCAGGGAGGCTGCCAAGTAAACAAGCAGTTCTCTGTGCCATGTCTAAGAGAAGGAATGCGAAGATTATTTATTCACTGGCCTAATACCTTTAATCTGATAATTCACAAACAATGCCTTGGATTTTAGTAACTGTAATGGTACGTGTATAACAGTTGTTGAATTTTATTAGTGTATAATTAGCCCTGTACTCTGTTAAGATGACAGTTGTAATCCTCCATCCATTCAGAGGTGCTGGCAGAACCTACTATTCTGTCATGTGATATCACTTCCATACTTTGATGGCTAACATTAATATGCGTGACCACACTGACAGCTAACATTGCTAGTGCCTTTATTACATTTCGTAAAGTACTTATTTATTTAATCTTTAAAAAGTTCCAAGTTCAGAGGCAGAGTTGGGGAGTGGGATTGTGGGGTCCATCAAGCCAGTACTTCTGGATTCAGGATTCTCCCAGCTGGTTTGTGTGGCTGTTCTGGAGATTATCTGAATGAACCCACCATGCTTCTGGAATGGCCCAAGTTACCAATAAAGCCCCTTTTCTGTCCAGGACAGGTCCTTGCTATTCTACGTTATCAGTTCCTAAGCTCTCTGGAATACTGTTGTGGCTACAACTTTTGTCACTGCCGTGGGGCTGCCAGGTCCACACTAATACTAGCTTTTGGTCCCACAGGCATGCGATGTAGTCATTGCAGGGGCTCACAGCTGTGTGTGCCTCCTCCTTCTGGCCTCTGTGCACTCATAGCTAGTGGGCTTCCTGAGGGACCCCGGGTTCCAGGGTACTTGGTGCTCTCTTCAGTGCAGGGCATAGACCAAAACTGCACTTGCTTTACCCCCAGAACATTCTAGCACCCTTCTCCAAGCCCAAGGCTGCCAAAGTAGGGTATGGCTTATAGGTTGTGGGTGCAAGGAGGTCTTCTCTCTCTCTCTCTCTCTCTCATAAAAGCCTCACTTCCTGTTGCAGTGGCTACTTACACTTTCCTGTAAGATGCCCCCATTCCAAAAGTGTAGGGTCTTGCACAAATAGGTGTGACATCTTCAGAGTCTCTGTCTGAATTTTCAGCCACACATCACCAGAGAGTTGTGACAGTGTGACAGTTTAGAGACTTGATAGTGGCCCCAGGTTCACCAGTGTGTACTAGGCAGCTAGTCATCATGGAATGATGGAAAATTATTGCCCTGGTGGCCTTTCATTGAACTTGAGACTGTGACTTGATTAGCTTTGTGCTTGGAGCAAAGAACTGATTTGCATGTCAACCTAAAGTTTATTAAATACTCACAAACTTTAAAGAGCATCTGATAAAAATGAGCTAAGATGGAAGCTCAGTATTTTTTTCTGGGTAATAGATCATGTTCAAGGCTTTTTTTTGCTCAGTACAGCTTGAAAACCACCTGACAGTAATTAAATTATTCTAACATCTCACTCCCACCTCCCACACACATTTTCCCCTTTTGTTTTGTTATTTGGTGGTGTGTGCAATTATCTTCTTTTAAGAAACAAGCACAGCCACCCACAACTGCACATGTTAACTGTAATTCTGAACTCGTGGCAATGGAAGGAGGCATCCCTTCTCTTTCTCTCACAGGTTGTAAACTGGTTATTCACATTTTCTTTGATGAGAATTTTAAGCACCGAGCCCCGTCTCCATAAGCACAGGCAGCAGATGGTTGGGAATATTGTGTGATAAGGAAAGCTGGCCAATTTCTTCAGTTATTTCCACCTCCTGAGCACATTCCAAAGAAATGCTACGGCATATTTTAGGGTGTGTCGTTACAAGACCTCTTTCCTTAAATATGAATATAATTTGCTGGGGTGTTCACTTTAAGATGGATCCCTTTGGGGGATGTCTCTGTTGTAAGTGATCTTGTAGCATTTTCACATAAAATTAGACTTATGTTGAAAGCTCTCCTGGGTGTTGCTGCCTAGGAATTAACCCAGCTGTTTCTTCTCTTCACTCAGGCAGACTGTGCACTAGGAGGCAATGAAGCAGGATGTCTAGATGACTCCTAATGACCTTCATGCATGCTGTCTGCGTGATGAGGCCACCCACACAGAACCAGAGAGAAGTTTCCAGAGCACCTAACTTTCTCTACGAACTGGCTCCACCATTTACCAATTTGGGGACTTTAAGGTATATTTCTTAGACTCCTATACTTCCATACAGTGGGGGTACCATTACTATTTCCTGGAGTTATTTGAGGATCAAAGGAGATTAGGTAAGTAAAGCTCTTTTTTTCCATAAAAATGCTCAGTAAAGCCAGTGGGTCAATGACAGAGAAATATAAATATACACCTGGTTGCTATGCCCAAGGGCTTTTTCTGCTGCACGGACATCTCCACGACATTCCTTTAGGGAGAGAGTTCCCTGCTAGCCAGCCATGCCCTAGAGCAGGGGTCCTGGAACTTTTTAAACAGGGGGCCAATTCACTGTCCCTCAGACCGTTGGAGGGCCAGACTACGGGCCCTGGGACGAGTTGGCTGCTAAGCAGGACAGGCAGCAGCAGCAAAAACACCCGGTGGGCCGCAGTTTGAGGACGCCTGCCCTAGAGGGTCTCAGCTCAACTAAAAGCTCTCTGGACTTCCATTCCTTATTAATATGCCCCTTGTCACCACCCCTTGCTTTCAAAGAACATGCAGCTTTATAAATTGACTCCAAAGTTGTAGTTTCAGGGAAGGCTAGAGTAATAGGGCTTGGGGTCAGAAGTCAGCTCCCAGCGGGGCAGCGAGGTGGTAAAGGTAGCTGTTAGCAGTGGACCTCAAGGGAAGTAGGGGACAGAGTCCTGACAGGCTAGCAGGTCACCCACTGTTTTGGATTATTTGAATTGTCGGTCAATTTAATAGTCAATGAAGGAAGACAGTGTGTTATTTTAGCACATCATCACTATCTCCAATACTATAACCAGGTTCTATGGTTTATTTTCTTTCTTTTTAAAAAGATATCCAGAGGTTCTCTCTTCATGATTTTTCTTTATACTTATACCATTTAGCCACTTGTACCATATGAAATTTTTAGAATTCTTTGTTTAGATCACTCCATTTATCATTTCTATAGATGTATATCCATATATCTTTAACTCTATGCTACAATTTTTTGGATATGTTCAAATTTTTTGCAAAGATATGTCCTGGAATTTAGTCTGAATATCCAAATAAGGTTTCAGATGACCTCTGGTAAACTCATTTTTAATTGCATAGATATTTCATTTCTCCAGTCCAATGGTTGTACATATGGATTTTTACATTTAAAATGTTTGGATCAATTCTCTTTATCTTTGGAAAAGTCGTAATAATTCATCCATCAAAACATCAATATGAGAGAGAAAGGTTCAGTTGCTTTAACAAAAGGCAGAGTGATGTAGAAGCAATAAACTGGTGTAATAGTGATCGATAAGCTGATGCAAATGTAAATTTAAAGAGGAAGTCATGGAGGAAGTTGAAAGTTTTTATCCCTAGTGACTACTTTAGCTTCACAGGTGTTTGGAAACCTCCACTTAATTTTGTTTGTTTGCTGTAAGATCCTTCCTGTTTCCTTCAACCCTAAATCAGTAATGGTGTTTCAAAGCTTGCCCTCGCCCCCCACTTTTCCCCTTAAACTGTTCTTTTAAAATGTTATCTTTTAATTTCAGATTAACATGAGGGTGCATACGATTGGGTTCCATTGTTTGTGTTTGTAAGGTCCTTGTTAAAATGCAAGGCCTTTGCCTTGTGAAGCCTTTTGAATCAATGCCTTAGGTGAGTTCAGGCAGATAGATGAAGACATCAGAGGTTCTGGACGAGACATTTTGAACGATCTGGAGAGTAGAGCTGACCTTTAATTCTAGGGATACACTGCCTGATACTGTCGCCAGTAGGAAAATGTGGCTATTTAGATTATTTATAAAAAGTAAACAAATCTGGGTGGCTCCTGTGGCTCAAGGAGTAGGGCGCTGGCCCCATATACCAAAGGTGGTAGGTTCAAACCTGGCCCTGACCAAAACAAAACAAACAAACAAAAAAACCCAAAGTAAACAAATTCAAGTTACAAATAAATAAATTCAGTTGTAGTAGACATATTTCAAGTACTAAATAAACTCATTTGGCTAGCAGCTGTCATATTGGATGGCACAGAGATGGATCCTTTCTATCATTGTAGAAAGTTCTATTGAACAGCATTGGTCTATGGATTAACTTACAGCATCACAGAGCATAAATTGGTGCAAATCAAGAGACCTTCCAAAAAGAAAGAACAGGTGACATACAAATATTACTGGCTAATGTAAACAGAAGCAAAAGCCCTCAGTGATTACCTAAGCAGAAGCAGAATAAGAACCTGTGGTCCAGGTGGACAGGTAGCTATCCAAACAACCAACCCACAGGTGTTGCAACCTATTCACCAAGTTTCTGAGTGACAGGTCCAGCTATCAGAATAAATGGGATAGTGTGGCTTGGGTCTTGATGGTCATCTCCAACCTTGTGATTCTGAAGCAAGCCTGAGATAGAGTATGGACCCAGAGGCCAAAGCTAGGATGCATATGTGACAAATCATTGCTTAAAAAATTCATTGTTAAGCTGTGAGCAAAATCCATGGAGGTTGGCTGCAGGGCAAACACCTGGAAGATGGGATGGTCATCCAACTGGAATGCACAGAGAGGCCCCTGACTGTGCCTACTTCATAGTTTATCTAGTTCTGGTTTAAGGTAAGACTAAAAGAGACTAAATTCTTCTCTGTTAATGGAAAAAAAACACAAAACTCTGTACAAGATTTTTTTTTTTTTTGAGACAGTCTTACTCTGTTGCTCTGGGTAGGGTGTGGTGGCTTCATAGCTCACAGAAACCTCAAACTCTTAGGCCTAAGTGATCCTTTATTCTTAGCCTCCCAAGCAGCTGGGACTACAGGCACCTACCACAACACCAGCTAGTTTTTCTAATTTTAGTGGAGATGGGTTCTCACTCTTACTCAGGTTGGTCTCAAACACCTGAATGCAAGCAATCCTCCGAAAATGTAGGATTACAGACATGAGCCACCATGTCTGCCTATCTGTAAAATAATTGAAAGAGGTTTTTTCTGAGCCAATATGAGTGATCATGACCTGGGTAACAGCATCTCAAGAGACCTTGATAAAGTATGTCCAAGGTGGCTGAGTTACAGTTTGGTTTTATACATTTTAGGAAGATAGGAATTATAGGTAAAAATTATAAATAAATACAGAAGATATACATTGGTTTGACCCCCAAATATGAGGGGGTGGGGTACACATTATTTGTGGGTTCAGAGATTCTTTGTAATTGGTTAAAGAAATAAAGCTTTGTCTAAAAACTAGGGATTAAGAAAGGGATGCTTTAAGTTATAACAAAGAAGTCTAATAATCATAGACAAGCTACACTGTGGCAATTCAAAGTGATCTATTGATCAAATGGATGTTCTGCAGGTATGACTTAACCTTTGCCTCACATGGCCTTGGGTCATGGTGTCTAAAGGGAGAGGGCATAAGGAGGTGTGTGTGACCTCTCTTTCCATTATGGCTGGGAACTCAGTTTTAAGGTTCCTCTGGGGTCCCCTTGACTACTAGGGGGGTCTGTTCAGTCAACTAGGAACTTAAGATTTTATTTTTGGTTTGTATCCTTAAGATCATCAAATAATCACTTTGATTAGAAGAAAACTCTTCAGAACTTTGAGAGCATATTTTTCCTCTACATTCATGCTATCTTACTCATTCCTTCATTCATGGACTCATTCTTTCATTCATTCAACAAATATATAATACATTGAATGCATATTATGCATAAAAAATGCAACAGAAAATTGGCAAAACTGCTTTCAGAGAGGTTATACTTCAGTGGAGGAAAATAGACAATAAAAAAAAATTCATAAAGTTTATAAAAATATTTGTAAAATATATAGTATATTGCCATCTTACATATACTAAGTAATATGGTATATTATATGTGTATTATGTCTAGTCATGTGCTCCATAAGAAGATTTTGGTCAATGATGGGTCATATATGTGATGGTGGTACTATAGCTTATAATATCATATTTTTATGGTATTTGTCTATGTTTATATACACAAATACTTATCACCATATTACAGTTGCCTAGAGTATTCAGTATAATGACATGCTTTATAGGCTTGTAGTTTAGAAGCAATAGGCTATACCATAGCCTAGGTGTATAGTAGTAGGCTGTACCACCAGGGTCTGTACACTCCATGATGTTCACATAATGGTGAAATCACCTAGTGAAGCATTTCTCAGAATGTATCCCTGTCATTTTGTGGGGCATGATTGTATAATATATATATATAATGTAATATAATATATAATTTACCATATATTATTTATACATTATGTGTATGATATATATAATGTGGAATAAAATAGAGCAGGAGAGGCCCTGGAGGAGTTGTGATTTTAAGCAGTTATAGAAAGCACAGTGGTTATGGATGACTTCAGGAAAAGTGAAATGCTTGCAAAGACTTGAAGCCAGTGAGGAGACAGTCTATGTAGGTTCCAGAGGGAAATGAGATCCTAGTAGTAAGAAGAGCTGGGTGGGACCACACCTGGCTTATTTAGGGAATGATTAGGGTCTGTGTGGCTGGATCACAGTGAGGAGAGTGAAGACAGCAGAATATGAATAAAGATCACATTTAGTATTCATAGGCCAACAAGAACTCCAGCTTTTTCTCCAAATGATACGGGAAGGAAGCCTTTGGAAGATTTTGAGCAGAGGTTGACATGACCTGGTTAACATTGAAAAAGAATCATTCTGAGTGTGTTTCTGGAATATTATGCATAGAAACAAAGATCAGAACAGGAAGACCTATTAAAATATTTTGCCACACTTCAGGGGGTGACGATAATGGCTTGGAACTGTAGTAATAGGAAAGCAGCATTTTTCAAACATTTTATCTTAAAACGTGTTTATACTCCTGAGATGATTAAGGACCTCAAAAATGTTGTTGTGGATGATATGGATCAATATTCACCATGTTGGAAATTAAAAATATATTTAATTCATCTAAAATGAAGATAATAAAGATAGAACATATTAACATAATATTATGAAAAGTAAATATAATCCAAAAGAAAAATATTATTGAGAATAGTGGCATTGCTTTTGAGAGTTTTGCAAATCTCTTTAATGTTTGGCTTAGTAAAAGACAGTTGATTTCCATATCTGCCACTGAATTCAGTCTCTTGTTATATATTTTTTGGGTTGAAGTCAAAGAAGAAAAGCTATTTTTATAGAGATATGTCCTTGGAGAGATGAAGAGTTTTAGATAATAACAGGTTTCTTTCTTTGATATTCCACCAAAACTTAAAAATCATAGTTCTTCAAGGTTAGCTGCAATGTGTAACCTGAAACTCTATGGAGGAACTTTTTGTCTGAAATACTAAAACCCACTGGTCTATCTTGTACTGTGAATTCATCTTTACCCGTGACAAATTTGATAACATCATGAAGTAGTCATTTGAAAAATATTAATTTACTACATTATGCAGATTTTTCAAATGTTGACACATTTTACTGTACAATATAAAACATCATATTCACTAATATTACCATCAATCTCATCAAAAAATTTTAAGTATCAGGATGCTGTCAAGCCTATCATGGTGGATATGAGTCTTCCAAAATTCTAATTTTCCTTTGAAATCATCAATTTTATCACTGGCACTCATTTCTATGGTTTCATTTTCTTAAAGTGACACGTTTACTTTGCTCATTTTTCAAGGAAATATCTGTCAAATACTCAATGTGAATGATGATAGTTTACTTATCAGTTGTTCTTTCAAATAAAAATGGTGATCTGAAGAAAAAGTAGTAAATTGAACTTGTAACAGCAAGTATCACACATGTGTATTTTAGCATGTGACAAAGGGCACGTGTGTATTTTAGTATGTGACAAAGTGCTTTGTATATACTACCCATTTTATCACCCCGAATATCAAAAAACGTGTACTCAAAGATTCATATTTAATAAAATAAAATAATGAGCACTTTTTTATTAAGGACATTCTTAAGTGAAACTGGCTCCTTCTATTTCTCCCCATCCCTTGCCCACATGTACAATTTGGTTCCTGCTATGGTTTCAATGCGTCTGCTCCAAAATTCAGGTGTTGCCAATGTGATAATAAGAGCTGGGGGTTTAGGTGATGAGGGCTCCTCCCTCATAAAGCGCATCAAGCCCCTTTATTGAAGAGGCTTCATGCACCTTCAATGAGCTTGACCTTCTGATTTCTGCCACTTGAGATTCTGCATTCCTCCCCTTTGGAGGATGCAGCAATAAAGTGCCATCAAGGCTCCCTAGAGCAGCAAACCTGCTAGAACCTTGGTCTTAAGCTTCCCAGCTTCCAGAACTGTGAAAAAAAATTCTGTTCCTTATAAAATCCCCAGTTTCCAGTTTTGTTATAGCAGTACAAATGGACAAAGACAGTGCTATTACAAGCCAGGTGACATTGCAGTGATAGATGCTAGGACACCACAGTTTTAGCCATCTTCACTTTTGTATCATTATTGCAAATGTCAACATAGTGAAAAAGTCAAGTAATACTCAGCATTATGTAATTGTTTTCTTTTCCTTGAAGCCACAGACTCACCTTGTTGTATTCTCCCTGTGGATCCCATGAAAATTTATTGGAGACTCAAAGGAGTTCATGGGCCACAATTTTAGGACCACTGCAGTTGAAAGTGAGATCTACTTTTGAATATGCTTTGAAGGATCTGTTGATATTTTAGACATGGAGTGTGAGAAAATAGAGGAGTCGGCTCGGCGCCTGTGGCTCAATCGGCTAAGGCGCCAGCCGTGTACACCTAAGGTGGCGGGTTCGAATCCCCAGCCCGGGCCCGCCAAACAACAATGATGGCTGCAACCAAAAAATGACCGGGTTTTGTGGCGGGCGCCTGTGGTCCCAGCTACTTGGGAGGCGGAGGCAGGAGACTCGCTTGAGCCCAGGAGTCGGAGGTTGCTATGAGCTGTGATGCCATGGCGCTCTACCCAGGGGGATAGCTTGAGGTTCCGTCTCAAAAAA
>CAUYQV010024039.1:0-29421 GCA_963574575.1 Galagoides demidoff | reverse complement strand
TAATGTAGAAAATAAGGCATACTTTCACATGTCAGGGATTATGTTTGTGAAAAAAAACTTACATCGAAACTTTGACTTCCATCAAGGTTAAAAACCTTTCTCAAGATGATGTTAAAGAAGATGGAACTGGGCGGCACCTATGGATCAAAAGAGTAGGGCGCTGGCCCCATATACCAGAGGTGGTGGGTTCAAACCCAGCCCTGGCCAAAAACTGCAAAAAAAAAAAAAAAAAAAAAAAAAAAAGAAGATGGAACTTCACATGACTTATTTTATCTAATACCATGGCCATTTTGTCACAACAGGATATTATGGATCTTATTTGGGGAGAGGTACTTGATAACTCAGACTTCTAAGAGTTTGAAAGTAAAAATGACCAAATTTACCTTTTGTTTAATGCAAGATAATGGAAAAAAAAAAGAATAGCAGTCATTCTAACAGAGACCAATAATGACTAACATCATTACCGATCATTCTCAGCTCCCACAGAGAAGCATCCAGGCATAAATGAAGGGAAATGTTCATATAGTTAATATCAAATACATATTCTTTCATGGAACAGAAGTATCTCAGTCCTAGAGACCAAAATCGAATGATGATAAAACAAAAAAGAGTACTTAAGACAATAATCTTGAGCCAGAGTCTGGGATTTTAAGGAGATCAAATCAGTCTCCACTATCAACCCCCTCATGCTATCCCATCAATGCCTACTCTCTCTCATTTAATTTCCTCAGCTTGTAGGCACAGTCAACTTTGAAATTGCTGGTAAGGCAATGAGAATAAAGTTGATAAATAAACAGACTGTTTTAAGTCTCTTAAAGATCAAAGGAAAATTTCAAGGTGTGATCATCTAAATGCTTTTCCTAACTGGTTTTCACTTCCCTTCTTTTCAAAACCTTGCATTGTCTAACTTTCAAAATAACACAGGTAAAGAAGTATTGGGGGCTATTTCAAGAGAAAAAGTTAAAAACCCTGTAAATACAAGGCTGGATGTTGGTCATGGGTCTTAGGACATGAGTTGGTTATCCAATGCACATATATCCTTTTGTCCTTTAGCTGTTCTTTGATGCCCAAGTAGATGGTAAGTGCCTGAAAGGAAGAAATGAATCTTCTGATTTCCCTGTTCCTTTCTCAAGGCCCAGTATTTTAGGGTGTCTTTTGGAGTAGGTACTGTGTTAGGTTCCAAGGATTCAATCAATACTTTCAGATCTGATGAACAATGGAGCTGGGGAAAAATGGTAATTTTCTGTTTATTACAAAATTTATTACTCATTACAAAATAAGTTTCAAGGATCCCTCAAATAAACTGAATTCTAAATAAAAACCATGCAAGGGTCCAGACTAACATTAGTCCTTAGAGTTTTCTAAGTAGTGTTGAGCACTAGATCAGTGTTCAGAATACAATTTTGCAATAAACTGAGAGACATAACTTAATTTGAGGAAAGGATGAGGAAACCTGAGCACTGTGATAGGAAGATAGAAGGACTGTGGCATTCTTATTTCTATGCTCTCAAAGCTCAAGGAAATCGAGATCCTGACTGAATTGTGCAAATAACAAATGGCTATCGAACATGTTATGCACCAAACCACTAGCTGCATGTTTCTATGTCAGCTCCTATTTTAATGAGAATCTTATTAATATTTAATCTTTAAGCCTATGCCATGTAGTGACTCTATAAAACAATCAGCCACTTAAAAAATAAATATAATAATCTTTGGTAGGCCTCATTATTTGACATTTGAGCTCTCTCTATAGGTACCATTATATCAGGACAATTTGCATTTATAAGATTTACTTTTTATTATGACTAGATTTCAAAACTTTGAGGAGAAAGCCATAACTGTATTTAATCTAAGACCATATGATTATTGCCTATTTAACCTAGGTGGTCCATTAGAGGAAAAATGGATCAGAAATTGAATAAAGAGACTATAATGCCAAAAGGTTAAAAGTCAGTACCCAACTTAATTTCAAAAATGACAGCATTTCAAGGTGACCACTGTATATAAGACTATAAGAAAAATTGATGCTGATTAAAGCATACCCTTGCCGGGTTTCTTGGTTGATTTGGCTGCTCCAAACATGAATTTCATTTAAAGTTTCATGGCTCTTTGTTTCTTTTCTGGGCTTCTTTCTGCATGTATCCCTACATGTGTTGTGATAGTGTCTGTGTGCAATGACTGCAAACATGGTGACCAGCAGAAGATAAGTTGTGGGTATAATTGTGATAATTACAGACCAAACCATCCTCTGAGTTAGAAACAGTGAATTTCAGTTACAAGGATACTTTAATGGACTCAGGTAACCCTCAGTCCCAACGCAGTTCCTACCTTCTTGTGATATGCTAAGCAAAAGACAACTTGACTAAACCACAGATTAAAATAAAATTATATAATAAAACATCACATTTAATGACTTTAGTAATTTAATCTGAAATGATGTTACCATTAGCTGTAACACAAAAATATTTGGAATTCACACTTGATTCCATAATTGGAAGTGTTACATCCACAACTTTCTTCCACTCCTTTTTTGCTGTTCCTCACATCTTTCTTCTTTCGTTCTGCTCTGCTGATAACTATGTGGGTCTATCACTCTAAAGGAAATGGAGCAGTTTATTCCTAACTCATCTTCTGGTGTGAAATAAGCTTGTGATTCAGGACATAATAATTAATTGACTTCTAATAAGTTAACAATGAGAAATAGTTGCTTTAGATTCCTTAATTCTCTTAAGGTCCAATCCTTTTTGTATAGTCAAATGAGAATAAAGATGTAGTTAGATAATGGCTTATAAATTTTTTCACCATGAATATCATTATCTTATTCCCTCATGGATTCAATGTTAGAAAATACTTTTTTCCACCCAATAGGGCATTAGGAAATGATGTCTTTTCCCATTTGTATTGACCACAGGCACATGGAACTATCAATTAGAGTTTCTGACACAATGAAGTGATAAAAAGTTGGCCCAAAGCTCAGAAACAAAGTCGATGCAGTCTTAATATTGGCAAGTAAGAAGTTTCTTTAAAAATAAAACTAGGACTGGCTTTTTAAAATTCAGGGTCCCTGGATCCCTTAAAAACCTTCCATTAGAGGACATTCATGACATATTTATGTGACTTTAACAATAAAGCAATGAGATTTATTTACTCTATTAACATACAGAGAAATGTAGATGTACTTAAATTTTTGCTATGGACTGTGTCCCCTACAAATTCAAATGTTGAAGCTCTAAATCCCAACATGATGATGTTTGGAGGTGGACTCTTTGGAAGATCATTAAGTCATGAAACTGGAACTCTCATAAATTGAATTAGTGCCTTTATAAGAGACTAAAGAGAGATGATACTTTTCTGTGCCACATGTAGATATAGCAAGAAGGCATCTGTCTGCAAATCAGGAAGAGAGCCCTCACCAGGAACCAAAATGGCCATCACTTGGTCTTAGACATTCTAGCCTCTAGAGCTGTGAGAAATTAGTATCTGTTGTTTAAGTCAAACAGACTCTGGCAATCTATGGTATTTTGGGTATAGCATCCCAAACTAAGGCAACTATCTATAGCCTGATGGCTGAGAGAAGGCACCTCTCATGTACTATGGAAAAGAATATAGATATTGGATTTTTTGTTATCAAAGATGAGTTTATAAGTTTTTCCTTGATCTTAGATTATTTACCTGTAAAATATGATTAATACCATCCTCTGGGAAAACATCAGTAGTTATGTCATAAAAAGAAAGTTTTGGGTACAAAAGGGTCAAGAAATATTGAAAACCAAAGAGCAAACTGAAGACATTTGTAATATGTATATAACTTGGTTAAAAGATTAATGTCCTGATTACAGAAATACTGGTTAATAATTTAAAAATTCCCCAACAGAGAAGTATACAAAATACAGAATATGAAACTCATTAACAAAAATATATGTGGCCAAGAACCATAGGAAAATATCCAATGTCATGAGTAGTCAGAGATGAATTAAGCAATAATATACAATTTGCCACTCATGAAATTAGCAAAGACTTTTAGAAAGAAAATTCTGGATACTAGTAGAGATGTATTTTGTTATTTAGTCAAGTACTATTCACATGTATTGCACGTACAGAGCATTTTTCAACAAATGAAAATGAAATGAAGAACAAGAAGATGGGATCACTGTTTTCATGTATTTTACATTCTGTGTGTGTACGTGTGTTTTCTGATTAGGGGTGTCAAGCAATAATGAGGTAATCAAAATAAAAAAATTATAAAGTACTATGAAGGAAATGAACAGGGGACGTTGCCAGAAAATGATGGTAGAAGCTTTATTTTTGTTTTCATTTGTATTTTATTATTTTATTTCATTTGCTGTCATTCTTTATTGTATTTGTTTCCAGGTGCTGACATTCTCCCTTAAGTTTAATTAGCTAAGCATCAAAAGGTCTAGGTTTCTTATAGAAATTAATATTGATAGACAGGAATTTGAACCATTTTTTCCATTCTTGAGCTCAAGCAACTCTTTTGCTATTTGATTAACATTCATGTATTCATTCAATAATTTTTTTACTACGATGGTAGTTTTTTTTATTTTTTGTTTCAAATTAATAAAAGTACAAATTTTTAGGTTACATTGTTCTCACTTCCAGGATAAAGTTCTATTTGTAAAACAGCCCCTTACCCATGGTACCTGTTATACACCTTCACAATGTGAACAGTAGGTAAGATCCCCTTCATGTCCTTCCTTCTGCCAATTGTCCTCCTCCCTCCCTGACCTCCCACTTCCCTTTACCCCAAACTACACTATATCAGTGTTTCATTATTCTTATGAACATGTAATTGTTTATATATTGATATCACGTTAGTATGGAATACATTGGATATGTATTTTTCCATTCTTGTGATACATTCTTCTTAGTAAAGTATTTCAACTGTATCCAGATAAATATAGAAGATATAAGTCTCCATCTTTCTTAATGGCTGAATAATATTCCATGGTATACATATACCACAGTTTGTTGATCCATTCATGGGTTGATGGGCACTTAGTTTGCTTCCATGATTTGACAATTATGAATTGAGCTACAATGAACATTCTGGTGCAAATGTCATTGTGGTAAAATGATTGTTGTTTTTCTGGGTAGATACCTAGTAATGGGATTGCAGGATCAAATGGAAGGTCTACATTTAGATCTTTGTGGATCCTCCAAACTTGTCTCCAAAAGGGCTATATTAGTTTGCAATCCCTCCAGCAGTGTAAAAGTGTTCCCTTCTCTCCACATACATGCCGGCATCTGGTGTTTTGTGACTTCGTGATGTGGGCCAATCTTGCTGCAGTTAGGTGACATTTTAGAGTGTTTTTTTTTTTTTTTTTGGCCAGGGCTGGGCTTGAACCCATTACTTCCAGTATGTGGGGCAAGCGCCCTACTCCTTTGAGCCACAGGCACTGCCCTGGAGTGCTTTTCATTTGCATTTCTGATGATTAAAATGATGTGTGATTTTTTGTGTGTTGTTGCCCATTCATCCATCATCCTCACAGAAGTTTCTGTTCAAATCTCTTGTCCACTTATTGCGGGGGCTGTTTGCACTTTTCTTTTGAGTTCTCTGTAGATTCTAGTCATCAGGCCTTTGTCAGATTCATAACATGAAAAAATCTTTTCCCATTCCAAAGGCTATTTGCTTTGTGGTACCCTTAACTAAGCAAAAGCTTTTTAATCAAAAGCTTGATCAAATCACTTATTTTTGGTGTTGTTGCAATTGCTGGGAGGGGGATGGGCCTTCCTCATAAAGTTTTTTCCCGGGCCAATATCTTCAAGTGTTTTCCCCATACTCTAATTTTTTTTTTGTTTCATGTCTTAAATTTAAATCTTTTATCCAACAAGAATTAATTTTTGTCAGGGTGAGAGGCGTGGGTCCAGTTTCAGTCTTCTACCAGTTTTTCCAGCACCATTTGTTAAATAAGGATCTTTTCCCCAGTGCATGCTTTTGTCAGGTTTATCAAAGATTATATGACTGCATATTAAATGACTATAAGTCCATTCTAGATTCTCTATCCTATTCGACAGATCTATGTCTCTATTTGGTGTCAGTACCATGCTATTTAGATCACTATAGTCTTGTATAACCTGAAATCTGGCAACATGATGCCTCCAGATTTGTATTTATTTCTAATAAGTGAATTTTCTATTAGGCTTTTTTTTTTTGTTCCATGTGAATTGAAGTAGTATTTTTTCAAGATCTTTAAAGTATGACATTGGTGCTTTGATGAGGATTGTATTAAATCTATAGATTGTTAAAATGTCCATACTACCCAAAGCAATGTTGATTCTTCCCAGCCATAAGCATGGTATGGTCTTCCATTTGTTGACATCTTCTGCTATTTCCTTTCTCAAAGTTTCATATTTCTTATTATAGAGATCTTTCACATCTTTTGTTAGATATATTCCCAGGTGTTTCTTCATCTTTGGTGCTATTACAAAAGGAATAGAGTCTTTGATTTTACTCTTAGCTTGACAGTTGTTGGAATATATGAAGGCTATTGATTTGTGAGTATTGATTTTGTATCCTGAGACATTACTATATGGTCACTTTTAACAGCTTTGTATTTGAGTCCCCGGGGTTTTCCAGGTATACAATCATGTCATCTGCAAAGAGGGAGAGTTTGGCCTCCACTGTCCTCATTTGGATTCCTTTGATCTTCTCTTGTGTGATTGTGATGGCCAGGACTTCAACACTATGTTAAGTAGCAGTGGAAACAGTGGGCATCCTTTTCTGGTTCCAGATTTGAGTGGAAATACCTTGAGTTTTACTTCATTCAATATGATACTGACTAGATTTGCTGTTTATAGCCTCTATCAGTTTAATGAATGTTCCATCTAAAACTATATTGAAACTTTATTTTTTATTAAATCATAACTGTGTACATTGATGCATTAATGGGGTTCAGTGTGTTGATCTGATGATATATGATGTGAAATGCTTACATTGAACTGATTAACACATCACCTCACTTATTTGTTGTGGTAAGACAATTATACTCTTTTCTTAATAGTTTTGAAATGTACCATTGCATTATCATTATGCACATTAGGTGAGGTCCCCCCACATATCCTCCTTCCTCCCAGCCTCCCCCCTCACCTTCCCTCTCTCTCCTCTTCCCTTCTATTTTCTGGACTATAGTTACATTTTACCATTCATATGAATGTGTAGGTGATTATATATTGATTTCATAGCAGTATTGAGTACATTGGATACTTTTTCTTCCACTCTTAAGATGCTTTACTAAGATTATGAGAATATGTTCCAGCTCAAGCCAGGCAAGCATAAAAGATGTGAAGTCTCCATCTTTTTATGGCTGCATAGTATTCCATGGTATACATATACAACAATTTGTTAATCCATTCATGGGTCAGTGGGTACTCAGGCTGCTACCATGTCTTGGCAATTATGAATTGGGCTACAGTAAAGAGTCTGGTGCCAGTGTCTTTGTTGTAAAATTATTTTTGATCATCTGGCTATATAGAGAAATTGCAGGATGGATTGAACAGTATGTCTACTTTTAGAGTAGTTCCTTGAATATTCTCCAAACTTCTTTCCAAAAAGGCTGTATTAGCTTGCATTCCCACCAGAAGTGTAGAAATGTTCCCCTTCTCTCTGTATCCACTCCAACATCTGTAATTTTGGGATTTTGTGATGTGGGCTAATCTTATTGCAGTTAGATGATATCCCAAAGTGTTTTTGATTTGCATTTTTCTGATTAAACATGGGCATTTTTTCATGTGTTTATAGGCCATGTGCCTGTCTTCTGAGAAGTTTCTATTCAAGTCTCTTGCCCACATAGAAATGGACTTATTGTTCTTTTATTAGTTTGAATTCTCTGGATTCTAGTTATCAGACCTCTGTTTGAAGCATAACCTGCAAAGATCTTCTCCCATTCTGAAGGTTGTGTGTTTGCTTTACTTACTGTGCTTTTGGCTGTGCAAAAGCTTTTTAGTTTGATCAGATCCCAGTAATGTATTTTTGGTGTTGCTTCAATTGCCTGGTGGGTCCTCCTCATAAAATATTCTCCCAGCTGAGTTCTTCAAGTGTTTTCCCTGCACTATCTTCTAGTATTTTTATAGTTTCATGTCTTAAGTTTAAATCTTTTATTCAGTGAGAATCAATTTTTGTTAATGGTGATAGGTGGGGGTACAGTTTCAGTCTTCTATAGGTTGCTAGCCAGTTCACCCAGTACCATTTGTTAAATAGGGAGTCTTTCCCCCACTGAATGTTTTTGATAAGCCTATCAAAGATCCAATGATAAGTAGCTGGGTTCATCTCTTGGTTCTCTATTCTGTTCCTTATATCTACCTCTGTTTTTGTGCCAGTACCATGCTGTTTTAATCACTGTAGATTTATAGTATAGCCTCAAGTCTGATAATGTGATACCTCCTGATTTGTTTTTATTTATGAGTAATATATTAGCTATTCAAAGTTTTTTCTCATTCATGTAAAATGAAGCACTATTTTTTCAAGCTCTTTATAGTATGACAGTGATGCTTTAATAGGGATTTCATTAAATCTGTAAATTGCTTTGGGCAGTATGAACATTGTAATAATGTTGATTCTTCCCAACCATGAGAATGGTATGTTTTTCCATTTGTTAACATCTCCTGCTATCTTTTCTTAGAGTTTCATAATTATCTTTAAAGAGATCTTTTACGTCTTTGGTTAGGTAAATTCCCAGATACTTCATCTTCTTTGGCACAACTGTAAAGGGAATAGAGTTCTTGTATATTTTCTGCTTGAGCATTATTGGCATATATAAAAGTACTGATTTGTAGGGAAGTCAGGGAAGGCCGTGTCAAACAGGTGACAATTAGCTAGATTTAAAGAAATGAGAAGTAACTATCTTTGTTAAGAGCCTGAAAACGTGTCTAGGCAGAGGACACATCAGTGCAGAAAGAACTACCAGAAATGCCAAGGAAGTGGAAACATAATGGTCAACGTTAGTGTGGCAGAGCGGCAACAAGCCAGGTGGGAAGAGGCCTGATCATTGTTCAGAACTTTACAAATTAAAGTAAGGCAACTTTTATTCTTGGTGGAGTTTCAGATATAAACTCTCAAGTGAATCAGAAAAGTGTACACAAAATGAAGTTTCCCCATCAAATGACATAAAACAACTTAATAATTGTCAATGTTGATTTAACATGGGAGATGACCTTTGCTGACATTACACTGCATTTGATGGTGGTATTTAGTACTGTCTGTGTCAGTGTATGGATTTTTTAGTGACACATAGTTATATTAACATCAATCTTGTTTTTGTTATTTTGAAACAATCCTTTACTGAGCCTATCATTTATGTGTTACTTGGCTTGAATATGCTCTTATGGTACCCCACATGGTCTATGGTTAGAATAACTAATGTAGTACAGTACTGCTTGGTGTAATGAAATAATAGCTATAACACAAATGCCAACACTTGTTTTCCTGATTATGTAGAAAATATATATTTGGATTGCTATAAACTAGAAACATAACATTAACAATTTACATAGAAAATTTTCAGCCTCCTGAGAATATACCCACAGATCCCAGATGGGAAACACTGTCTAAGGCATAGTATTGGTGATTGTTCCTTCCAGGTGGCCCAGGACTATCAGAAGTTTGTAGGTAGAGATTATACTAAGCAGAGGCAAACAGCACAAAAATTGTTCATCTAGAGGAGGAATTTCTATTGGGTTTTCTCTTCACTCTGGCTGAACCCTCTAATTTAAGTCCCAAAGGCTCCTCTTTCAGGCCCTAAATTAAAGTCAGAATTTAGTTAAGCAAATACCAAATCCCCAGCTGGGCACCAAAATAACCCTGGCAATTTTTCCACTTCATACTGAAATAAATGCAAGAGCCTTTCTCTGGTTAAGAGGCGTGACCCATAGTTAGTATTCAATGAAATGATGAGATGCAATTTATACTCTAATACATTTGAATTAATTTTTAATTAAATATAGAAAATTGAATGTTTGGATGAAATGCAGAATGATAGTCAGCGAAAAGAACAAAATATGCAATAAATCTTCCTTTTCAATCAACTCTGCAGCAGCTGTCTAAGCCCGACCACTATGTAATCCAGTCTAATGAAATCTGACCTATGAAATATTTTAAAGTTCATTTGAAGAATCAGTTACTATACCAAGAATTCTCAGTATTTGTAGGCTATGTAATTTGTATGTTGTGTATAGCAGATTTGTTATCCTTGATTGAGTTTAATCAAGCTTTGAGTAGGTTTTATAAGCTGAAACATTGCAAATTCATTTTACCATTAGCCTAACCTGTGTATGAGATGCATCACATGAACCCTTACATAACACAAAGAGATAAGGCTTTTACCTATAGCACAACTACTCATTGTGGTTCTGTTATCTTTCCCACAAATGTTTGAGTTCTCAGTCTGTGCTAGGCAGTGATATAGCTGCCGAATAATTATAGTTTTTTCCTTTTGGCCACTTGTGGTTGGATATGGGTTGGTGACTAGTTTTGATTAGGGATTTGTAAATGGAAGTGTCTTGTACACTTCTAAGCGGGAGTATTTAACTCCTGGTTAAAACTCTGGGGAGTCATTTAACTCCTGTTTAAAACCCTGGAGAGGGTATCTCTGTGTGTGTCATCATGACTGGCAATATCTGAGATGATTATTCCTCAGGCCTGTGTTTCTAAGTGACTGTGATAAGATGTGAGGAGTTCTTTGTGTGGTATGCAAAATGATCCAAAAATAAACCTGAATTGGTTCAAGCCGCTCAAAATTTCAGGTAATTTGTTTCCATGTCATTACCCAGGCAGGATATTTTACTGATAAATACACTATACAGCAATTTGTTCTAGGTGGTGGTGGAGGATCTGTGGATAGGACAGAAAACAGATGGTGTGTAGCTTGTATTTCAGTGAAGACACTTAGTGTCACACTGTAGAATGAAAGCTACATGATGGTAGCAATTTTTGTATGTTTTGTTCATGGCCATACTTTGGGACTAGAAAAATGTTCAGTGAAGGCAGGTGCTTATTTATTAGTATCTGTTGAACAAACGATTACTGAATGAGCTAATTATAATACTGATACTTTGTACAATGAAAATGTACTGAGTTATGACAGCCTGGAGGGACTCCAGGAGCCCAGTTCACCTAAGAGGAGCAGATGCAACATCCTTTTCAGAGAGTGACTTTTGAGAAGTAGGATTTAACTGACCTAAGGATGGCAGCAGGGGGAAAGAGCATGTTCCAGGCAATCAAAGTGGCTTGTGCAGAGCCATGGACATGAGATTGGCACTGGCATGCAGGGGAAAAGACAGTGATATAGACTAAAGGCGGAAAACAACAAGCACAGTGGTACCATCTGCAATGGGTGGGGCCACTGGGGGGTCAGATCACTCAGGGCCTGATGGTCCTGTTAAGGATCTTAGGCTTCAACTTAGGAAAATGGGGGGACGTTGATTAAAGGGATTCAAAGTTATACGCAGGTTGCTGAGAGGAAAATAGATTGGGAAGCTTAAAACTAGGAGTTAATGCAGGGTGTTGCTTCAATTTACTTCACTTTGTAACTAAGAATCAAACACAATGATTTGGAGGTTAGGAATTCACTGTGGCTTTCTGGATGGAACACTGGCTTGTTATAGAGGGAGAACCTGCTGTCTGCACTGCACCCTCCGTGTTAAGGACAGTTGGTGGTTAGCCTTAGTCTCCTATAAGAGGCAATGTAGCGATAATGCTCACAAGTGCTGTGGAAGACATTGTTCGTCTCCTTAGCAGGGTCTCTTTTGAAGATCCTTGGGAGCAGTTTCTTCCTAGTTTGATACTGAGAATAGACTCACTTCTCCTAAGAAATTTCTTTCTATATTTTATAAACAGATAAAATTAGAAACTGATCAATTTTCCTTTTTCCCTGTGGCTGCTGAAAAGCTTAGGGCAAATGTGTGACCCACTTGCAGTAACTGTATAGGTCGGCACGTGTATTTATATTATGTGGGACACTACAAAAGTTTTAAGAAACGCAAAAATCAAGAGACATAAAAGCCACAGGGCTTATTGGTGAGGCTGGGAGTGCTTTACTTGTTTCCAGACACACGAATTGAAGGGAACACTTAAACACTGTTGGTGGGAATGCAAACTATTACAGACTTTTTTGGAAAGAAGTATGGAGAATCCTCAAAGAGCTAAAAGCAGACCTTCCGCTTGATCCTGCTATCCCATTGTTAGGTGTCTATTCAGAACAACAACAACAAAAATACATTTCACCACAAGAACATTTGCATTCAAATGTTTATAGCATCACAAAGATGTGGAAACTACTCAAGTGCCCATCAACCCATGAATAGATGAATAAGCTGTGGGCACACACACGTATATGTCATGGAATAGTATTCAGCCATAAAAAGATGGAGGTTTTATATCTTTTGTATTTACCTGGATGGAGGTGATAAATATTCCCCTTAGTAAAGTATCTCCAGAATGGAAAAAAAAGAACATCACATGCACTCAGTTCTAATAGATGAACAACTGCAGGCCCATATGAGAGGAAAAACACAATTAAATTCAAGAGGGGGGCAAGGGAGAGGAAGGAAGGCGTTCAGTAAGCCCCCACCTAAGGTAGACAATAAAGGGGTGTATGGCACACTTCCAAGGCAAAGCACTCAAATACAGTTCAGACTTTTCCTAAAAAAAAATTACAATGTTTGTAATTGTAACCTCAATGTACCCTTATATTATTCTAACATTTAAAAAGAAAGAAATGATGCTATCGACTGTGTTTCTTGGAAGTGAAATAATGGACCATAACGGTCTTAAAACTTTCACGGTGATCCACATAACTTGAATCCACAATATGTTTCTGCCATTGGGTTTTGCTTTTCGTTCTTACCCCTTCTAAATTAGGTCAGCCTACCATGTGTATACATTCATAATACGCCATTTTAAAGGTCTTTTGATGCTAAGGATAATATAAACATTTCTGAACCACTACCAACCTCTAAATAATAAACAAGCTCTGTATAAAAGCTAGGCAGTGCAATTTTCTATGACACACCTTTAAAAGGTACAAAAACTAGGAGCTGATAATCTTTATATGTTAAACGTAATCATTCATTACAGCTCCGGGATCAGAACACATCTCAGTTTTCTTCACTGTACACCAACACCCAGGGACACAGGACCTGACTTAAGGGTGCCAAAGAATCATTTAAGACAGTAAACCAAAATCGAAATTTGTGGAGGGTTATATTAAAAAATTGTTTCTGAGCATTTGAATAATAGTGTGCTTCTCTGAAGAACCAATTTCACCAGCACAGTAAGCAGCCTATTTATGTGCTGCTAATGATGTTAGTATTTCAAGTGGCTCACATCAGTGTCATCACAACTACTTCAGATGTCCCCTTTTCACTCTCATATCAAACATGAGAGCAGCACTGGGTTGGGAGCATCAGTTAACCCTTGCCTTCCCCCAGGCTTTTTTGGGGGGAATTGGGGGAATGGGGGGTGGTAATCTATTCCCGCACTAATACAGATCCCCAAATTCCATAAGGCCTGCCTTAGAAGGATTTAAGTTGTCAAACAGGTATGTTTTTGGTGATATTGATCGAATAGTATTCAGAGATTTGTACATTTATCTGCATCCCTTTTCCCCAACCAGACCAAACTGATAGAATGGGAGACCCATAAGGCCTAGAACTTTTTGTTTTGTCCCCACCTTCTAAAACAGTAGATGGCACATAGATCCTCAATGAAGGCTGGTTGATGGATGAATGAATTAGGACCAAAGCTGCAAGCTCTGTCCCATGTGGGCTATTTGGCCTCTTTAAGGGCTGGCACTGAGGGTTGTGCGTGCCCTTATTCTCATGGAGCCCGAAGGGAAATTTGCTTGTGAAATCCAAGTACATTGAAGTGCAGCTGTTTTGAAGAACTTTGGATAACTGTGGCCAATGCAAAACAATCTAACCAAAGTAAGCCCTCATTCTATCAGCCCAAAGTAGGGGCTTTTCAATCAGGGGCTCTGAATCTAACTTCTTGGGGAACAGGGTAATGATATTAATCTTTTAGGGTTTAGTAGAGTAAGCAACACATGTGAAAGTTTATTTCACGGTGGCAGGAACATAGTTGTTAAGGAAAGCTTATTTCTATTCTTCCTTTGTATAATAAAACACCGCTGTCAGAAACAAATGTTATCAGCTATTTAGATCTTGATGGCTAAGGAAAACAAATATAATTAGAAAGAAACAGTCTTTGTGTTATGATAGGCCAGCAGCTAAAATATTATTTCAGTGTATTGAAAGCCCTTTTCAATTGAGGACAAATATTGCATGGTCTTAGAATTTAAGTGATGCATTATAAGCAAAGAAAAATATCCAATGACTTACACTGAAGCCAAGCTTCTAGAAATCCAAAAATAGTGAAGCTCCCTGAGATTTACTTAATTATATCAGCCACAGCTACTTCCTGGGAGAGTAGCTTCTAAAAATACTTTGTCTATGCTCTGTGCCATCTTCCTATAATTCAATTTTCTTTAGTTAGATCGTCTATGGGAAGGCAAGAGATTAAGTCCATTTTATTGTAAATGCTCAAAGGGAAAGACTATTAAAAAGAATGAGTAGCCTTATAAAATGCTTTCTTGAATTTCATTTTATTGTCTTCCTCTATTGAATCATAGAAGTCCATCCTGTATTGAGGAGTCTATGTTAGATGAAAAACTTAACAGGGAATGAGCCACGGACATCTGATCTGGCTCTATGAATTTCTGTTTCTAGATTCTTTGTGCAACACAGAATTTCCTTTTGATTTTTTCTTAATCATACATTAATATCACATCATGTTAAGAACTATATTTTGGATTCAAAAGTTTTATAGTTCATCTTTCACTATAAAATGAGTGCCAAGTTAGAGGAATTTCTACTAGTGTCAATTACATTAAAAAATCATTTAGTAACATTTAAGACTACAGTATTACTTAAGATACTTTTTTTTTAGAGAGAGTCTCATTTTGTTGCCCTTGGTAGAGTACTGTGGCATCATAGCTCACAGCAACCTCCAGCTTTTGGGCTTAAGTGATTCTCTTGCCTTAGCCTCCCAAGTGGCTGGGACCACAGGCACCCACCACAACACCCAGCTATGTTTTGCTGCAGTTTGGAGAGGGCCGAGTTCAAACCTGCCACCCTGGGTATATGGGGCCAGCGCCCTACCCACTGAGCCACAGGCACTGCCCAAGGTAAGTATGTTTCTATCAAAATTAATCACACAGACCTCACGCTTATTTCCTCAAATTTTAAAGAAATATTTTGGCATATCTGAAGATGTGTTCTTCAGTTGCATGCAGCATCTATTTCTAAATCTTAATTGTCACATGGAAACAAATATATAGGCTCAAATATATATTCACATATATGAACCTATATTTCTGTAAAAATTCACACACATTTGCATAATGCTTATCACATGTATTTAGATATATTTCTATGAGAACATATTTAAAGAGGCACACTATGGAAGAATAAGAGAAAATGAACTTCCATAGAAGGCAGGCTCTTCTAAAACACAGGTGTTCTGTGTTCTCAGTGGTAAATGTACTCATGAGAAATCAGACACCTGCTCGTGTTTATAACCTTAATAGTCCCAAAGGCCTGATTATTTTGAGACAACCATATCCTTGTCTGGAGTTCATTGCTTAATGAGTCTTTTCAGGCATATCAGAACATCCCATTTTACAACACGAGAATTTTCATCATTGACGTGCGTGTGTGATCTTCAATTCAGCAGTGCTGTTATATATTCAGATACAATAAAATGAAATAGGTTGCTCTCCTCCAAAGTCATGACAATTCAAAATTGGGCTTCAATTTAAGCAAGGTAATTGTGGACATATTCCTCCCTTCTCTCATGCTATAGTGTAGAATTTAATAGTTTTGCAAATCTTACTGTGCTAAGTTATATGCAATAAGAAAATAAAATTAAGATATTGGTCATGAAATCAGCCAGTAGAAAGGACCGGAAGTTTTAGTCCAAGGGCCGGCTATGGGAAGATCTTCTATTATTCACACTGGAGTTGGAAGGACGACGTCTTGGCAGAAAAAGAATCTCTTTGAACTCTCATACGTTTTGATTTCTGTTGTTATCTGATTAAACTTATTCATACCATTCCATTTCTAAACAAGGGCAGTGGCAATAACAACCACAACACCCTTGCTCTGTTTCTCTCCTGCAAGCTGCCATCCTTTTCCCCTTTCTTATTTCAAGGGCCACCTTGTTGAAATAGCTAAAACTCATTGCCTAAATTTCCTTAGTTTCTGACACCTCTTACCCTCCTGCCATCTGAACCCGGCTTTTCTACTTCAGCTGCCCTTGTAAGGGGAAATAATGTCTTCCCACTTTCCTCATCTATTTGGCTCACCTCATTCTTCGTCCCTGTGTGATACTCAACAATGGGACAATATTTCACATTGGTGGCCTCTTCTTTCTCCCTAAAATGCGTTCTTCCGTAGGTTGATTGAAACTCAATCTCATTCTCTTTTTCTGATCCCTCTTATTTCTCCTTTGCATGTTTTTCCTTTCCCTTTTTAAAAGATATCAGAGTTAGCAGAGTTCCCATTGGTTTAATTATGTGCAATTTCTTCTACTCCTGCAACACCTTCTCCACAGTTGATAAGTAGAGTTTGGGTGAATGGGAAATTATAGCAAATGCAGCCCAACTAAGGGCTCAGATCTCTCAGTACTGAAAATCTAGGCCAAAGTGTTGACAGGTTGAGGGTAATGACTAGAATGAGGAGTAAAGAAGGGAGATTATAAATATCAATTATGACTTTGGATCAGATGTATTAGTGAGGATGAAAGTTTGTTCTGGTAAATCTGGTATTACACTTTTCAGAGACCATAACTGATGACTACCTTAAAGGAGAATTCGTGACAGTTTGCACTTAATAAAAGGCATATGGGAGCTGAATGGTGCAAGTGATGGGCTGGGTTATGGACCGAATGTTGGCATTTCTCCCAAATTTTATATTAGCTCCTAACCCCCAATATTAGGAAGTGAGGCTTTTAGGAGTTGATTAAATTTAGATAAGGTCATAAGGGTGGGGTTCTCATAATGGGGTTAATTGTATGTGTATTTGACTTAATAAAATAAAAAATTAAATTAAAAAAAAAAAAAAAGAGACTGGAGAGCTTACTCTCATTTTCTTGCACCATGTGAGGATCCTTACCAGGAACTAAATGGACTGGAACTTTGACATTGGACTTCACAGACCCTGTAACTATGAGAAATTAATTTCAGTTGTTTAAATCACCCAGTCTATGGTATTTTGTTATAGCTAAGTATATTAGTCCATTTTGCCTTGCTATAAAGGAAATACCTGAGGCTGGGGTAACGTATAAAGGAAAGTTTATTTGGCTCACGGTTCTGCAGACTGTACAAGGGGCATGGCACTGACATCTGCTTCTGGTGACAGCTTCAGTGACCTTCCAGTCAGTGGGGAAGGAAAAAGGGATCAGGTGTGTCAGTGAGAGAAGGCAGGAGAAAGGGGGGTGGTGGTGTGGTGGTCTTTTGAACAGCCAGCTGTTGGATGAATTAACAGTGAGAACTTACTCATTGTTACAAGAAGGGCACCAAGTCACTCATGAGTGATCTCCCATCTGACCCAGACACCTCCCACCTAACCCCACATTTGACACTAGAGATCACACTTCCACATGGGATTTGGAAGGCCAAACAGCCAAACGCCATCACTAAAACAGGCTATATCGGCTATTCCATTTCCCCTCAGCCTGTGTCTTACCCCAACCTCTGCTGTGCTGACTCATTTTATTGAAGGCTTCAACCAGCTTCACCTGGTCCAGCTTTACATTGCCTCACCTTGGACCTAGACCAAGAGTGTCCAACCTGCTGCCTGCAGGCTGCATGCTGATTTTGTGAGGACTTTTTTTGCTTATCTGCTGTGTCAGATATCATGAAAAGTATGCGTGGAACTTTTTTTTTTGCTAATCAGCTTTCACTAGTATTTGTGCATTTAGTGCACGCCCCCCAAACAACTTTTGTTCTTCCAATGTGCTCCAAAGGGGAAAAGAAAGGTTGGACACCCTGACCCTAGACCACGTGACTCTCACTTCCTGCCATGGGATTTTCTGGCACCAAGGGGTGGGATATTCATGGGACCACACACCTGGACTTCATTCACACATAACCAGAAGTGCATTACCTACGTTCCAACCTTAAGGAATGGGGAACGATAGTTAAATGCTCTCACCTGTTTCCCTAAACCATATATTCTCAAATGTATTTCATGAGACTGCTCAAAAGATCCCCTGAGATGGAGCAATGCTGCTCTTGTGGCAGCTCATCAGTAATGTATCTTCCCTGCTCTAAACCCGCTTGTTCCTCTCAGTGATACCCCCAAACAAAATAGAGTACCCTTTACGTAAGCCTTGGTCCCTGGTTCTGCTTTTGTGGTGGAAACTAGAGTAAAATAGGGCTTGAAAAGGTTTTGAAGGAAACTTTCATTTGGAGAGTCTCTAGAAACTCGAAAGGAAGGGGCAGATGAGTCCAATCTTCCTCTCCACTTCATGACTGGTAGTGCTAATGAAGACAGGCAATGTTGGAAGGGAGCTTCTCCGGTTGGGTAGATTAAAATTGAATCCCTGATGTGGAGTGGAATAGAGAGTTCATCCAGAAGGCGTCTGGCATTAAAAGTCTGGATTTAAGGTGAAAGCATGGAATTGGCTGGTAGACAACGTTGTGAAACAGGATGGGCGTATCATATTAAACAGATAACAGCAATTTACTATGTGCGACAGCAAAATTTGGGGAACATGGTTAGGCAAAAATCTTGATTAACACACTGAACCCTCTAAATAAGAAATGAGAGAAAAGTCCTGAATGTCACTCTTGACTTTTCACATTCAATGTACTGTTCACTCTGAGGATTGTTACCCAGCTATTTAAAGATTCGCCAGAGGAAAAGATACTGTCAAAATAGATTTTTCTTTAAGACACAAAAAAATAACCCCCTTTCCTTTGATCAGTCAATGACAGTAGGCAAAGAGGTCAACAACAGTGGCTGCTTTTCTAGAATGGAGAAAAAAGTGGACATCTAATGTGGATTTCATTTTCAAGAAGAGAATATAACATGGTTATTAAGCACAAAAATCTTCCAGCTAGTTGTAGCAACTTCACAGAATTATAAAGAGCTTTACTGTTAACACTTATGGATATGCTCACTAAAGATTATTTTTCTGCCTCTGAAATGAGTCAGAATTTTAGAGTAACACACTAACATTGCCACTAAATTTACATTAAAATTGGACATGCCGTTATCTATCCTACTAAAAGAAACCACATGGTGTATCTATCAATCACTGCTTAATGTTGAATATTAATGCACAAAGTTTTTCCAATTAAAGGTCTATTCAGCTCAGACCCGAGCACCTTATCATTTTAGGTATTTCATTACTCTTTTGGCACTTGGTAATGGCAGGACTCGGGTTATTCATAAAGGCCTTTCAATCTTCTAATTTCAGAACAGTTTAAAACATAGGAAGAACAAAAATTTCAATGTGCTTTTAATTCAAAAACAATCTTACGATAAAACGAGTAGTGGGTGGGTGGCTATCTCTTCCATTATCCAAAAGAAGTGTATATGCAATATGTCTCCTTGAATTTACATATTTGTTGCCTTAGATCTTAAAATGTAAAGGATTCTTGGGTAATCCATGTATTTTTTTTTTTTAACATGAAAGATACTAGTCAGATTTTTACTAGGAGAACAGACTTGCACATGGCTTTTTACTGTTAAAAAAATAACTTGCACTTCTATGGGGGAAAAAATACTGTCTTTTTAAGTATTCCCTGAGGCCTTCTACATTGGCCAGCCTGGAAGTTGTTCTATAATGAGTGTTGTTTACTGCTAAGTGGATCTCTTTCTGCTTTCTTTATAGAGCGTCACGATTCACATAAATCAAACTGTGAGATCAGGAGAATAATAAGCCTTGGGGATGCGCAGCTGGAGTCTCTGTAAGGTTCAAGAAAAACTCTTTGAATTCCGGCATGACAACGGTAACATAGAAACTGTTCTTCCAAGGCTGGTATCACTGAGCAGATACACTTTGGAATTTGAAAACCTATCAAAGATTGTTCTGGTTTTTTAACGCAGCAAAATATGAGTGTTTGCCGCATGATTCTATTTAGATAAACAAATTAACGAAAGGCCAATCCTGCAGGTTATTAGTTCTTTCAGTTATTCATTCATTCAACAGAAATATACAATACCAAGTTGTGTTATAGATGCTGGTCTACTCAGATGGCACTGCCTGAGGAAAGTGAATTTGGGGTCTCGTGGGGGAGACAGGTAGATATAAATAATGTACTAAGGGACTGGAAAGGAAAAAAGCATTCAACTCTGCTGAAGACAGCAGGCTGGGCTTCACAGACGAGTTAACATTTGAAGAGGTGAATCTGGTTTCCCCAGGTGGGTGAGAACACCTTATAGGTAAAGGAATAGCATGAGAAGGGCATAGGGATGGAATATGTCCGGGAAATTAGGAGTTATGCAAAGTGAGACCATCTCTTCCCCCTCTTCCCTAGGCTTTTAAAAAACATGTGAAGGGGTTTGAACTTTTCCCCAGGGGCAGTAACTTTTTTTTTACTGGAGGCTAAAGACTAGATTTGTTTTGGAGGCAGTTACTACAGTGTTTCCCAGAAAATAAGACACTGTCTTATATTTATTTCTTCTTAGGACACGCTAGGGCTTATTTTCAGGGGACTCTCTCCACACAGAAATGCATGGCGTGGCTGTGTAGCGTATCTGCTCTAGATTCCTCTGCTTCCTTTTCCTTTCCTGAAGCCTCGGCAAGTTGCCCCTACTGTGGACCTCCTCCCAATTCATGGCGAGGTCTTATTGGGGTAGGGCTTGTATTTAACAAATGCATAGAAATCCTGCTAGGGCTTATTTTTGGGGAAACATGGTAGATAGAGGGTAGATTGGAAATGAAGGCCGGAGGCAAATTTCAGATTTTGAATACTGAGGAGAGGAATTTACATTGTATCAATGTAAGCAACGAAGTGGGATGGCAGGAAGGAAGCGGTGTTTCCTGGGATCATTTTTCATTAGGTTACACATGTTCTTTTCATTGAGACAGATTTGGCTTTCCAAGAGTTTTTGTGCCTTTTGTAATTTGAAAATAGAAAAGCTTCCTAACTGATATTTCAGGCCAGTCTCCAATCTTCAACTTGGAAAAATCTAATATTAGGTGTTACTAATAAATAATGGCCCCAAATCAGTGACAAGGAACCCAGAACTCTCTGTAAGCAGTTTTTGGAGAAATAAGAACTTTGGGGCTAGATACGTGCCCGTTAGGGAGAAGGTGGGAAGACATAGGCAAGTGTCTGACCGAGACAGTTCAGGTCAGAGCATCATCATGAACAGAGCTAAGCTATGTAACCTTGCACATGGGTTACACAATGCTGGGGGAAAAATGTTACTGCCATACACACTCCTGGGTGTGAGAAAGAACCCCGGGAATCCTTAGAGGAAAAGGATGTTTTTCACCTTTATATGGAAAACCTATAACATGTGTGATCTTCAACACTATGTATATACAGGCTTAATCGTTTCACATAGTTCAATGTTATACACACATGTGCACATATAAGATTATACATAATCAATACATACATTTCAGGTTATATTATCAGATATATAGATATTTGTTCATCTGTTGTATGGAGAGTTAAGTTCTATTTTACTAAATACAATCTTTTTGTCCATTGAGTATATTCTATCAGTTAACCTAATTATTCCTTAAAATTGCTCAGAGTAGAAATTTTTTGGCCTTTTTCAAATATAAGTGACCAGTTTTGATAGTCTTTATCTGTTAGTTCATTCAAATATACCATGTATTCTTATTTTGAATTCTATACCCAATAGGGCAAGTTTCAGAATCTCACGCAACTGGTTACGTTGCTTGTTGTTGCTGTATAATCTGGTTTCCTTACATCTCTTTGTCCCTTTGAGTTTGAGCTCATATTTGTGAGTTCTGGAAAACTTGGGTGAGGGATAGGTCTTTCCAGGTACTTGAGAGATCTAGATGCACCGTAAATAAAATATTCTTTGCAGTTTTATGAACTCCACAGGTAGTATAATTTCTGGCTCCAAAACACTAAATATGCTTTAGTTTGTATTTACAAAGTCTCAGGGAAAGACCTTTTTTGGATCCCAGCTGCGTGTGACTTGTTCCCATCTGGTTCCCTGCTATGTATTGGCAGGTATTTGGACGTAGAACTTTTAGGAGGTAATTAAGGTTAAATGTGGTTATAAGGGTGGGCTTCTAATCTGATGAGATTGGTGGAATAAGAGGAAGAGGGAAACAGCAGGTAACTGACCAGTGGCCAGGAGGAGAGCCTTCATCAGCAACCAAACAAGCCAGAACTTGACCTTATACTTCAAGCATCCAGAATTGTGAGAAAAAAAAAATTTCTGGAGTTTAAGCCAGTAAGTCTATGGTATTTTGTTAAGAAAGCCCAAGTTAAAGAGGTAAAGTGAAGTAATTAACACAAATTATAATACATAAAAATGTATCGTGATTCAGCAATCCCACCAATAGGTATACAGCCAAAGGAAGTGAACCTGATCAGTATGTCAAAGTGATGTCTGATGCCCCATGGTCACTGCACCATTATCCACAAGAGCCAAGATATGAGAATAACTGAAGTGCCCATCAATGGAAAAACGAAGATTTTAAATGTGGTATACAAACATACTGGGATATTAGCCTTAAAAAGGAGGGAAAGAAATACTGTCATTTTGGCAACGTGGATGAATCCCGAGGACATTATGCTAAGGGAAATAAGCCAGGAACAGAAAGACATATTGCATGACCTCACTTATAGAATCTAAAAATGTCAAACTCATAAGGAGAGGAGAACGGTGATCAGGGGCTGGGGTAGGGTGGGAGTTGTGTGGGGAGAGAAATAAAAAGTAAGACTATCAAAACTGGTTGCTTATATTTGAAAAAGAACATGTTAGTCAAGGGATAGAGTTTTAGTTCGACAGGAGGAATAAATTCTGCTGATCTATTATACAATATGGTGATTAGAACGAATAATATGATATTATTATAATATAATAATGTATTTCAAAGCTGCTAAGAGTGAACTTAAAATATTCTTACCATAAAGAAATAAGTGTAGGTGATGATGGATATGCTAATTAGCCTGACCATTTGATCACAATGTATACATTAATATATAACACTGTACCCCATCAATATAAGTATTTGTCAATTAAAAATAAAATTAAAAAATAATGGGAGTCAAAGGTTGTGTTTAGTTGCAATATCGTAAAAAACTTTTTTTATGGTCCTTTTGAGGTGATTATAATCAAGCTTTTGTACACTGTCTTTTCCCTAAGAACAGAACAATGATTTATTGATTCAAAAGACTTGCTGTCAGTTGACAAATGAATATACTGCCTAGCCTAGTTTCTTTACAAAGACTGTTTTGAGGATGGTGAATCAGACACTTCTCTCTCAGCCTCACCTGTCTGAGACCCCTGCCACTGCACTGTGACCAGTTCTGCAAGGGCTCAGACAGGTCAAGATGGACCTTTCTGACAGCACTTCTATCTCCACAGCCTGTTTTGTAAAGTTCTTTCCTCCTGTCCAGGGTCTTCCCTGGTTGGTGTTGAGATGTGAGGTACTAGGGTTCTGCTCAGAACCAACGTACTCACTGCCTAGAAATGTGGGTAATTAGTGTCCAATGGGGTAAATCGTACAACTTAAGGAGATAGGAGCTAGCAGATCAACTTTTCTGTTTAACCCCCCAAATGGATCGCCCTGAGAAGTGGTGACTCATCTAGGCTTTAGAAAGGTTATTAAAAGTTTGTGCAGTTTTCTGGGTACCAAGCACTGGCAGGCTTTATAGTGCCACATATTATTCTCACTTCTCTGCTATCTCGTTTTCCTTCCTCCTAATTCCCTGAAATTACACTCTTGAATGCAATGATAGGACATAAGCTTTCATCCCAGGCACCGTGTGCTAGAGAATTTGGGCTGAGAAAGCAGGTTGTAGAGACAATATTTTTAGATGTTTCTAATTTATTTTGGTCAACCTTCAATGAAAGGCTAATATCAACTATGTCTCCATTTTAGAAATGGGGGTATTCTAAACCCATGGTTTATAAATTGCCTAAACCTAGAAGGCTATCACACTTTCATTAACTGGAGAAATGTTTTTCAACTAAGAGTTAAAGCTTGAACATAACTCCTGCCTGAGAGTTCTTTTCCATTTAAGAGAAGGAAAGGAAGAAATTAAAGGCATTGAATTTTTCTTTAAGATACAGTCTCACTATCACCCTCTGTAGAGTGCTTTCACATCATAGCTCACAGCAACCTCCAGCTCTTGGGCTCAGGCAATTCTCTTGCCTCAGCCTCCCGAGTAGCTGGGACTACAGGCAACCGCCACAATGGCCGGCTATTTTTTTGTTGCAGTTTGGCCGGGGCCTGGTTCGAACCCACCACCCTTGGTATATGGGGCCGGCACCCTACTTACTGAGCCACGGGTGCCACTCTGAATCTATTATTGCCACTTACAAAGGCGAGTATGTTTGCTGGCAAATTTTCCATGGAAATTCAGAGAAAGAGGAAATATCCAGGGGAAAAATGTGCCAATAAACACAACCATTTCCTACCATGAAGCTGCTGCAGGGTGTCATAAGAGATTATTGTCTTCTTATTTACAAAACAATGGAGGTTTGTAACTGTCAGGGAATTAACAATGACAAGATGAAACTGAACCCCAGAACTTTCAGAGGCTGAGGTAGGTGGATTGCTGGAGCTCAGGAGTTTGAGCGAGAGTGAGAACTCTGTCTTCATTAAAAATAGAAGAAAATTAGCCAGGCATTGGAGCAAGAACCTGTGGTTTGAGCTACTTGGGATATTGAGGCAAGAGGTGATCTCTTGAGCCCAAGAACTTGAGGTTGCTGTGAGCTATGATGCCAGACAAGTCTACCCAGGGTGATAGAGTGAGACTCTCCCCCCCACCCCCCAAAAAACAGTGAGGTGTAACTGATACATAGCTTTAAAAATATCATTTGACCATTGTTAGCTGAAATTATACAACACACGGGTTTATCTTTTGTACTAGGTTTATAGAAAACAGCCATGAAAGTGAGTTTCTGGTAGGGCTTATGCTGCTGAAGTCAATCTGAGTAGGACATTGAGAGAAAACCATTATTAAGTCCAAATATCAATGCTTTAATAGCAAGAACTTTTACATAACCTATCCTATTAGTATTCTTGTATTTAAATACTAATGCAAATGAAAATGCAAAAATACATTGTAAAGTTTGTAATGCAGATATAGCAAGAATCTTGAAAAATTGTATTTTGAGAGTATTTAGTTTATGTGAACTAGAAAGATATACCATTAATCAGCTGTAGAAACAAGATGACTTACTCTCAAAGATAAATTTGGTCAATTCTGTACTATATTTAGGTTGTAGGTTATTATAGTATGTGAGTCACTATGAAAGTTTTGAGACAACTGTGTTACAGTCCATTATTTCACACCCGAGAAAGTCAAAAGCCTCCTGTCTGATTGAGTCATGCAAGTTTCAACTTACTTGGAAACAAATCCCTCCCAGAAACACTGATAATCCATCTATATGGATTTTACATTTCTTGATGTTTGTGTATTAATACTTTTGTAATGACCCATGTATATAGGAATTTATTATGCTTTATCTTCAAAACTATAAATTAGTGTTCAATGATTATATTATCTTCTATAGTGCTATTCAATGTTATCTGTTTCTTTAAAATCTATTCATATGATTAAAATCCTATCAAATATTATTGAATGCTTTTCCCAAGACCAGTCGATTGAAACTCAAACATGTGTTCATAACTATTCTAAAACTTCTTCAGAGTACAATTAATACATCTCAGTATTTTAACTTCACTTGACTAAGATCAAGTGAAAAGTTAAAAAAATTTTTTAAAGCAATAAAAAAATTGACAGTGCAATAGAGGTTACTTGTTCAGATCTATTGGTAAAGTTTTTCTATGCTTTTTCTACTTAACCAACTGATCAGATTCTAAGTCAAACAGATATAAAGCCGTCTACCCCAATGACCAAATCTCACCTTTAGATGAATTTTTCTTGAAATACAGCAGTCTTAATTTTAATTGGAATGATCATATCCCACTTAATTTTGCCCAAAATGTATGACTTGCCAATTCTTTAACTTAGACTCTTTGTGCTTGTTCATCTGACTTTTCTATTTCTCCTTTTGAATAGATTATCTACCTCTTTTGTACTTCCTTACCCCATTTCTCTTTCCCCTCCATTGGCAAAAACGAAATTTACATGATTTTTGCATTTATTGAATTATCTAGTCATAACTTTTGGAAATTGTCCCTGGCTATGATTATTTCTCTCTTGAGATTATGGCCCCTGAGAGAAGGAAGGAAGGGAATTATTCATTAAGAATCCAAAATGTTCTTTAATATACTCTTAGGTATTTTTTTTCCATTTTTCAGTGGAAAGACGAGGATCTCAGAAAATTCAAGTAGCTTGTTCAAAGTCATGTGATTAATAGGAGTGGCCCTGGAATTTGATAAATTAGATCCCCATCACATCATGCAATGTTACTCTGGCAGAAAATTCTTACAAGGCAACAGTGAGCTACATACAAACTGGCCCTTCATTTCCTTATTGGCTTTGTTTTATAATATAATTCACATATATTAAATTAACCCACTTAAAGTATACAACTCAGTAGATTTTAGTGTATTTACTGGGTTGTGCAACCATCATGACGACCTAATTTTAGAGCATTTTCATCACCCCAAAAGAAACTTTACATACATTAGCAGTCACTTCCCATCTCCTCCAACATCTCAGACTTAGGAAGCCAGATTTTTGGTCTCTATAGACTTGCCTAAGTCAAATAGAATCATACAGTGTTCTTTTGTGATTCTCCTCTTTCACTTAGCATAATTTTCAAGGCTTATTCATGTTGTAGCTGTATCAGTAATTTATTCTTTTATTGCCCAAAAATAGTCTGTTGTATATACCAAGCTATGTTTATTTCTCCGTTTCTCTTTGGTTAGTTCTCCTTTTAGCCATTTTGAAAAATACACTAAAAGCCTTGTCTATAAGTTTTTGCATGAACTTATAGATTTTTGAACAGAGGTAATGTTAAACTATTTTCCAAAGTGACTATTTCTTTTGAACAGAGGTAATGTTAAACTATTTTCCAAAGTGACTATTATATTACATCCCCACCAGCAATGTCTGAGGGTTCTGAATTCCTCATCATTGCCATCACTTTGCATTATCTATCTTTTGATCATATCCAAAGCGGACTGGCTTAGGTAGGTTCTGGACACAGACCGCTAAGCTACCTTGCTCAGGAACACTTTCTTAGGTGCTTGAGAGCTTATCTACTTTAGCTGGAGACAGTGAGGGAGCGACAGTGTCTTGGAATAAAGCAGTCTTCTTAGAATAGATAGATCTTAGTCTTTGGCAGGCAGGAGAGGAGACAGAGTAAGCGAGTCCGTGATAGAATGCACATGCTTTTTGACTGCCTTCTTCTCCAGACTAATATAAGGCTGAGCTCCAGCCTCTCACCACCACAGGTGTAGAGACTGCCAATTCACCAATGCTCTCATCTCACGAGCTCTCATGCTTGTTAGAACTAAATCTCTCTCCATGCCCTTTTCACCAAGGTGTTCCATTACAGGTATTTCTTATAACTCTCACTCCTAGCCATAGGCTGTACGGGCTACCAAATTTCCCCTTTATATACAAACAAAATAACTTTTAATGTGGTAAGGGCAGTTCTTCCTGTTATCTAGCCCTTTTCTTTCTAGGCAAAAGATGGTAATTATCAGAGTTCAGAATTCCAGGTATAGGATCTTTAAATGAGGAAACAATACAGATGTAAACTGTTAGCAGCTGCTAGGGAAAAGTGATTGTGATGTTAATTCTCTTAAAGTTCTTTTTAAAATGGAGAAAACTGGGAAATCTCTGCTGAAAGAATTTACCATTTCTTTAACTGTAGGAATTTTCCTGATATTTACTTAATAGAGAACAAAAGATAACACTTTCCTTGCAATCTTTGCAAGCAAGGACTTTTCTCTCCCTATTCCAAAGGCTTTGCTACTCGTGGTCCCTAAGTCCACCCTTCACAGATCTCAAAAGACTGTTACTCGAGGACTAATGGTTCCACACTTGGCAGTTCCTCTCGTGGAACTGTTACTTGCCGGCCCTTCAGGGGTACCACCCTTCACAATTCCTTGGTAGCGGAGTTTTTCCTGCTTAGACTGCTTTTCCAGCGGAATCTTTGCTAACTGATTCCAGACTTTCAAATGGCGTTTCCTAGCACAAAGGTGGTTTAACTTTTACTCTTCCCTCCCTCTGTTCTCACCTCTCATAATCTCCCAAAGGCTTCACTTTCTTTCTCTTCCCCCTTTGGGCCATTATAGTGCACAGACACTGATGAGAGGTCAGTTACCCCTTCACCACGCAGGATAACCTAATATTCCACAAACATTTAATCTAATTATTCTCCATCATCATCATCCATTGGTCTGGCTTAATTTCACGTTTTACACTAAGGCACCACAGGTCTAACCAAGCTGGCAGAGTGCTCCCATGGCATAGAATTGAATTATACTGTTTTTTTTCTGAGAATGGTTTGAAATGAAAATATTAAACTGTTTTTTCTTTCATTTACCAGTGGGTCCTGATTCTGGCCCAACTGGTAACTTCCTTACAACAAGTGTTCCATCTCTATCAAATTGATAACAGCATTTGTTTGCCCAATGAAAGCCTTTTTACACTTGGGACATACACCTGGAGGTTTACATGCTCTTTGTTCCTTTTCTTTAACATTCAATGTTCTTTTCCCTTTTAAACTCTTTTCTCTTCCCACATTTATGGCATTTGATGTTAACTGGGGGATTTACCCTCTGATCTTCCAGCTGCCCAATTTGAGTTATCACGTCAATATAGCATTTACCTGCTTCTACTATGAGATTATTCATCTGGTCTCTCAACTGTTTTATATCAGCTGCCATGATCTTAATTTCATCTTTAAGCTGTTTCATCTGCTACTTCAACTGCTGTATCTCATTTTCCATGATTTCTTTTAGCCTTACTACTTTTTACAATCTTGCCTTTTCAATTCTTAGAACCTTTGACTGCCTTAGAGACAGGAGCTCTTTAGCTGTTTCTTTTTACTCTGGAGTCTTGTTTTACAAACTTAACTTCCTCTATTTCTTCACCAGCCTCACTCTACCTCTTTTCTTTTTAAACAGAACTCTTAACTGCCAAAAAGGGATTCGGGCGTCGGTCTCTCAAAAGCTACTTCCTGCTGGCATTGGGCGAAGGTATTGGGGGAAGGTAGTTAGAAGTTCTCTTCCCTAACTTAACAAACTCTTGC
>CAUYQV010024037.1:0-19345 GCA_963574575.1 Galagoides demidoff | reverse complement strand
GCTTGAGCCCAGGAATTGGAGGTTGCTATGAGCTGTGATGCCATGGTACTCTACCCAGGGGGATAGCTTGAGGCTCCGTCTCAAAAAAAAAAAAAAAAAAAGGAGAAGGACTTTTAAAATTAATAGAAGATGATGCAATTGTCACCCCAAACTCGTGTTTGATGATGTATTATTACATAGGACATTGAGAAGATTATGTGCAAAAGCCTTAAAAGAGGTTAAACTTATGCAAATTCTCATCAACACTGTGCATTGCATGATAGCCAGGGGAGCGAATCATTGCCAAGTCCAGGAATTCCTTAAAAGTATTGATACTATAATGACATCATTTACTTGTCAGCAGTAAGATGGCTAAGTCGAGGCCACATGTCGTAAAGATTCTATGATTTGCAACATGTTTATGGTACTGAAAACCGAATTTGTGCCAGAACTTAGAAATGAAAACTGGCTTACATATTTAGCATGTTTAGTGGAATTAATTGCTTTATTTAAATGAGTTAAACATGTGTCTTCAAGGTGAAAACCAACTTAGCAAGACAATGTTTCAAGCCATAACAGCATTCCAAGTGACACTGAAATTATGTGACAAGCTCAAATTAAGGCAAACTATCTTATTCATTTTGACATGTTGGCATTTTAAACACAGGCCTGTGAACAATGAAAAATACACAGCCTTGCTTTTCAATTTGATCGAGGAATTTGAAAATAGATTTCACAATTTCTGGAAAAATAGTATTTTGTTGTATCTGTGACTCCATTTTCGCTTGACATAAATATGTTATCTGCTAATTTTTAAATGGAATGCACAGAGCTGCAGTCTGACATTCAGCTTAAAGAAAAATTTGATCATGTCTTTTTGCTGGACTTTCAGAGGCCCTGTCATCCCAGAGACAAATATCCCTCACTTTACAATCATGCCTTATTCATGTCATTGTTTTTTGGTGACCCCTACATTTGTGAGCAACTGTTTTCAAGGATGAAGCCGATAAAATTAGAACCGAAATATCTGGTGAGCACCTTGAGAATTCAGTGAGAATTGCAACTACTTCCACGGAACAGTCAGTGATGCATTAGTTTTTCAAATGTAATGTCAAAATCCCACTGGCTTTATGCTGGCCACTTTTCTTTTACTTAGATAATCTAAAAAAAGACGTCTTATTACTTAGATATGTACATTTTGTACAATTGCAATCTTGAGACCTGTTTCATGATCTTAAAAGATTCTCCGAATTGGCCACTGTGTAATTAGAATTATTATGTGACATCTATGTGTTTATGGTTTAATTAAAAAAATAAAAATTGTATTGTTAAAACACAGAATTATTATGTGACGACATACCATGAAAATTATCCATGAACATTTTTTGTTTTTGTTTTGCTTGTTAAGTTTTGCTAGTGTTTGTGTATTTAGTGTGTGGCCCAAGGCAACTTTTCCTCTTCTAGTGTGGCCCAGTGAAGCCATAAGGTTGGACATCCCTGCTGTAAACATTGTTTGGTCCTCAGATGATCAAAAATGAAGAAATGACCTGTGGTAACAATAAAGGAAGTAGGAAGGGCTATTGTGTTTTTCTTTTTAAAGGACAAACAGAAAAGATGGAGTCGATTACTGTTTCTGGGACTAAGATAGGCAGACTCTCCAAAGGCTCCTTCCTGAAGATTCCAAGCCTTGTCATCTTTCTACCTTCACATCCCTTAACCTCCAAGGAGCTCAGTCTCACAACAGTTAGGGAGTGAGGGATTTGTGGGACTCATCATAGATGGACAAAAGTAGACTTCTAGTAGTACTAGTAATATTAGAAGTACTATATTAAAGAGGAAGATGTTATTTCTAGCTTCAGATGGACCACTAAACAGGCTTCCCCCCAAACATTGCCTACCATGATGCTTACAGAGATTTGTAAGCATCTGTTTCTCTTAAGCTTCACTTACATTTTTAATCAAAGAGGCTTCTCGTGTATGGACTTGAACAAGCAAGTGCTTTACTTAATGTTGGTTCTATGGAAAGGCATTTTATGTATCAAACTACCATGAGTCAGAGTTTAGTGTTCTCTGTGGTAGGCTTTTCCTGTATCAACATCATCTGCCTCATGTTATGTGACCTGAGAATTCCTTGGAATCATGAAATGATGTTAGGCAGGTCATAGGATATCTAGTTGGTAAAAAGTTGAAAAAGTTGTCCTTGGAGAAGACAGACTGAAATTTGAATACGTAATCCACTCTGTGTGCCTCTGTCCCCCTGCCCGAGGCGCCATTTCTTCACCTGTGTTTGCTAACAGTGCTACATGGATATTTCTGGGATTATGTGAGATTTTTTTTTAACGTAAAAGGTCCAGCACAGTACCAGTTTCCTAGTAGACATTTGATAAATAAAACTCCTGTTTTCTCCTTTTACCTTCTTTCTTTGCGCCAAGCATATTACTTGGCTTGGCACATATGTTAATCACCTACAGTATGACATTAGAGATACCCACAAATAAAATATAACTCAGGGAAACGTTGGCAAGGCATATATTTGTCTTGTGTGAGAATAGCTAGTTTGTTTCTACCTGGGAGATTGTCTTTTATAAATAATACCGTAATCAATATACTTTTCAGCCCTTTCTCTAAACATGAACTCTTTACTGAGAAAGCTTTATGTAGAAAGATAACTGCTATCTGTTCCTAGGTGGTCTGTGGTTAGAATATATGTGGTGTACAAAAGACATTCTTTATCATTCTTTGTTTGTCCATTTGTTTATTCATTCAACAAATATTTGCTGTGTGCTTCTGATGTGTTTATTACTATTCGAGGCACATCCAAGTCCAAAATAGTTTTGCTGTTAATAATTATACAGTAGGTAGGAGTTGAGTATAGAAGAGGATCCTTTCCTCAAAGGGGCTTCTTGCCAAGATTTTCTTGCTAAGTCCAAAGCAGGTCACCCTTGAGCAATTTATACCATCAGCCATCAGGATTTGATTTGTTTGACTTTAATGGTAAACCATTTAAGGATAAGGGTAAGTATTTTACCTTTCTTTTCTTTTTGGTGTAGCAACAAACCCGAAGGTCATTTATAGACTCTTCAGTTTAGTGGTTGTGTTGTCAGCGGCAACAGCTTTGAGTCGTAATGATAATATATGCTTTAAGAATAGGCACTTATTTGCTAAAGAACTTAATCTAAGAGAACCTCTCTAGCAGGTGACAGCTGTGAATGCCGAGAACTTGACTTAGACCATTCAGCTGGGTCTTGGAGCCAATTAAAGACGCTATCAGGAATTCCATATTTACTGTGCTGCATGCATTTTCATACTCCTCAGAAAATATTTATGAAACAAAACATGTGCTGTAAAATAATTTACTTTTACTGCGGTTATTTTTATATGGAAAGGCCGATTTTGAAATCCAGACATATTAAAAAGATCAGGTGGGCATGCTGCTTTCCGTGTCTCAATAAAAGTCAATGTCAAGTTCTGTGTTATTTTTATTTAAGCACTTGGTACAAGGCAGTCATAATTTCAAAGCCCGTACACTTAATTTTGATTATTTTGAATTGAAAAATTAAGAGTAGGGACAGGCTTATCTCATTCTGTCATGCCATAAGTGTTCCCAGCAATTTTCTAAATATTTCACTGCAATAATATTGCCCCCCCCCATAAGATAGGTATATTTTACACATTTGTTAAGAAGTTATTCTCATTAATTGACTAGCACTGTGTTGCCTAAAGTAACAAGAATAACTTTTTTTTTTGCATTTGGACCTTTTTTCTTCCTAATCCACATTCCAGCGACATTGTGTGTTTGCATTTGTGTTTGTATAAAATCAGTTAGATCCTTAAATGCTTGGTAATTCTCAAGGGGAGAGGAGACAGCCGTTTATTTGAGATGTACCAGGTGTTAAACGCTGTACTGAATGCTCTTTTCTTTGTTATCTTACTTAAAAATCACCACAAGCCCTTCAAAGAGTTTATTGTAGTCTTTATAAGTGGGAAAGCTGAGGGTCAGATAATTTCGGTAATTTTATCACATTGTGCTAACAATAATTAGCAGATCTGGGATCTGACACAGATTATTTTGTGCTGTGCCATGGTCATTTCCATGAGAATACTATTTGTTTCCAATTCTTTTTGAGGCCTTGGTTTTCTGTTTGCGTTTTATGAATATGACTATATTCGTTACAAACTATGTTAAATTATAGTTGGGAAGAATCAAGGAATGGATAAAGCGAGGAGCTAATTACTTTAAAATAAATAAATTCTTAAAGAAGGGACTAACCTGCAAGCTTCAAGATGTTGAATTCCCTGCAGTCTTCAGGAGGTCTTGGTGCCTGTTGCTAGTTGTCTGGAAGAACTGGTCAAACCATTGTCCTCAAGGTTAAAAAATAGAAAATAATCTTCAGATATTCCAATAATGAAAAGAAAAAAAATAGGAAATATGACTGGGGCATTTTGCACAATTATCTTCTACTTGTAACATTGTCGTGAGTTTCCCTTTCATGCCAACCATCTGTCATCAGTCACCATTTTCTCTGGTTACCATCATTGGGCCCCTGACAGCCACAGTTAGACAGAGGTGTAAGAACGAAGGGGAGGGAAGCCGGATCAGACCCTGCTCTCCTCAGGATGGAATGCTTCCTTCCCAGTGTTCATGACAGCAGATCCCAAGTTGCTTGATCCCAGGAAGTCAGGTGAGGAAAGTGAGTTTTGTTTTTCATCCAGGGTGCTAAAATCCTAGAGGAGATTTCAGATAGTCAAGGTTTGCAGACCTACAGTTTTTCAATACGGCTTTCGGTTCTTACAACTTTAGTTCTGAGAATATTTTCACTGGGTTAGTGCTGTCTATTGGTAATTTATTAAGCTACATTTGGACTTCTCTTTTCTGAGAAGAGGAAATCATGTCAAAGGCAGTGTAGCCGGCACTGGTAGTGGAACTGGAAGAGGGTGTGAGGTTCCTGCAGGTGGAATTTTGTTGGGGGACTACTGTGGTAGAGAAGAGAGTCTCTTTTTTTCATTTTTGTGCCTGAACTTTACTTTGTATTTAGCTTAACTATCCTGTGTGAACGAGTAATCATCTTAATCATCCTTCTGTAGCTAGCAGGGGTTTCGAACAAATGGAAGTGTTATTTAGTTTCCAGCTTCGCGCACAGTCATCATTATGCCTTTAGATTCACAGCCAAATGTTCCTCTCACTGATATTTCTAGTGGCTTCCGTGCTGCAATTTGTTGTTATTCTATTGTAGGTTATCTTTTGTTATCTTTGTTCTCCGCAGTACTGTCATCAATAAATGTTTGTCAAGCATACCTGCTACCTGCAGGGCTTTGGGGATGCGGACAGAACTGCTTACATTTGTTAGATTTTTAACAATTTACAAAGGGCTTCTACATACGCTTTTTCATCTAATTGTGATATCATTCCACCAAGTTAGGCCTTTGTTCTTTCCTTCATTCAGCAAATATAAGCTTGTATAATCACTTTTCTGGAAGTTACTTCTAGGTGGGAAAAGTTGTGTAAGTATTTGAAGACATATTAACAATAACAGAAATGACTTATGTTGATGTTCAGGCGGGTGAGTTTGTATACAGTCACAGTTACTGCAACTGTGAACTTTGGAGAGGGGCATTTGATGGTTTGGGGTTAGATGTGGGACCTCAAGGAATGGTGGGAGGGGAGAGGGACCTTCAGATGGTCGTGCAGTTTGGCCAAGGAGTACAGGTGGACATACGTACGATGTATTCAATGTGAACAAGGCTAATAGTTTGACTGGAGCGAGGTCAATGAGGCATGAGTTTAATCATTGTACTTCAGACGATTTAGAAACCTTTGGAAATCATCCAGTCCAACTCACATATATCCTTAAAAGATATGTTCATAGTGAGTAATTAATGTGTTTTTATATGTGTAGTTTTATTTATCGGTTCCTGGAGTGCAGAATATATCCTGGTTTCTTCTACATTTTATTGGTGATTCAATTCTGATTAGATTTTATAGTCTATGAAGGAAAAGTGTTAATAAAGAAGGTATATCTATTCTCTCTCTCTCTATATATATATTGTAACCACACTATGTGACCTTTCAAGGAGCATTTTTGTTAAAGGAATATTGTTTGTGTCCATTTGGTGCTTTCCTTTTTCTTATAATGCAACAAAACTTAGCAAGACTTTAGTATCTCTGATGAAAATACGGTATTACAAGATGCTTTTTTTTTCTAGTGAGAAAGAAAAGCTTACAATAAATTAAGAACCGTGTACACCATTGTGTTCTTCTGTTATTCTTGAGAAAAATTATACTCTGATTAGTCGGTGAAAACAGCTGATCCAAATGGCGTTTGTCTAGACTCTGATGCCTCTGGGAAGTCTTGATGATCCCAAGTATGGATTTCTGAAGCTTCACATGTTCTTATCCGTCAATTTCCAAGATGCCTCAGACTGCTGAGGTAGATAATAAATCAAATGAGATTTAGTTGTGTTTCACAACGTGCAAAGCACTGGACTCAGAAACAAAACGTTACATTTAAAAGAAAGAAGCCAACTATAAGTATCGATTCCTTGGGTTTTGAGGAAACCCACTAGATAGCAGTCATCTTTCCTTCCAGAGTTCTGAAGCTATTGAGGAATAATATACATAGGGTAGGCAGAAAGTGGAACACCGCCCTTACGCTGATATAAGCTGGGCTGAAGCATGAAACCGTTTGAGAGTAAAATGGGGCTGGCTAGCTGAACATCAAATGTTGACAAATTTATTCTCTGACAGGCAAGACCTTGAAATCTAAACTCACACCAGACACCACTTACTGTCTGCGGATGCTCTGGTTCCTATAGTGGAGTAAGGGATTTGCTACGCCACGCATGCCCAGCTTTTGCTTCTCAATTTTTACCAAAGGAGTCACTTCGCTCCCCCAGAGTGGATAAAAGGTGGAGAGCAGCCAGGTTTTCCAAAGGAAAGAAGTAGGAGCATATGAAGGGGCATTAGTCTCAACATCCAAAGTTTTCACATTCTGAATTCTCTGAAGGGAGAGAAGGGCATCTTAGTGGCTGTCCCCTGGAAAACAGTCACGGGGAATATGGAGTGCCTCAGCCTGTGCGAGCTTGACCATGACCTTTCATTGTTTCAATTAATCAATCAATTAAGGACCATCTGAGGAAGAATTTGACTCCTAGTTTGTACAGGAAAACCTTTTGATAGCATCAACTTAAACCTTTACAGAATGGGAATCAGCAGCTTGGAATAAAATACTGAATGTGTGGAGCTCTCCTGTAAGAAACTGATGCTCTTGGTGACGCAGGATGACACTGGGCAGAGAGAGGGAAGGGGGTGGGGGTGGGGGATCACAGTGTGTGGCACACCTTTTGGGGGTGGGACACAATTATAAAAGGGTCTTTATCCAACAAATGCACTCAGTGTAACCTGGTTCTTGGACCCTCAATGAATCATCCCCAACAATAAAAAAATAAAAATAAAAAACAAGGACATTGACAATTCTGTGTCATAGTAATTCAGAAGAACCAGACTTTGGATATTACATAGGTTTAATACTAGATTAATGAATTTATATTTTTGTATTTCCTTATCAAAATGTGCTTGAGAGATTTATAGTAAACATCTATTTACTTAAAAAGCCTAAGGAGGTTTTGTTTTGTTTTGTTTTTGAGACAGGGTCTTACTTTGTTACCCTGAATAGAGTACTGTGGTATCTTAGTTCACAGCAACCTCAAAGTCCTGGGTTCAAGGGATACTGCTGCCTTAGCCTCCTCAGTAGCTGGGACCACCAGCACCTGCCACAATGCCCGACCATTTGTTTTAGAGACAGAGTCTTGCTTTTACTCAGGCTGGTCTGGAACTTGTGATCACAAGCTATCCACCTGCCTCGGCTTCCCAGAGTGCTAGGCTTATAGGTGTGAGCTACAATGTCTCAAAGGAGATTTTTAATAAGAAAATATAAAATAAAAAATAATTGTATAGTTTTTTTTAAATAATTGTATAGTTTAATTAACCATTTTTTTTTCTTATTTTAACACAAAATAACAGTATATCTTACAATCGATGGGATCTTAGATTTGAAAAAATATAGTTAGGCTTCTATCAGTCTGTCCCAACCTTTATAGTACAGGGCAACTTTGAAGGACTCTCCCTTCCCCTGAAAGTTTGATGTGCTATACTGTCCAAGGTAGACACTGTTTGCTAGAGATCAAAATTTTAATTGAGCGATATCCTTCCACCGTTGCTTTAAATATGCCATTCATTCTTATTTTGCTTCTATTTTTTTGACTGGAGAATGAAAATTTTAATCCATTGTTTATTCAAGTGAGAAGGCTGGACTAAATCATTCAAAATAATTTTATAGGTATTGAAGGTAATTGTTTCTAAACGTGGTTCTACTTATGACAGCACAGCACTTATCCAGATGGGCTTGGATCATTTATTTATAAAATTTCAGTGTGCTAAATCTCCTTTTTTTTTTTCTTTTTTCTGAAAGGGGGTCCTGATGACAACTTAATTGAAGGTGGAGGAACAAAATTTGTCTGCAAACCTGGAGCCAGAAACATCACTGTCATATTCCATCCATTACTAAGGTAAGTACAGTGATGTACTTACTCGGGATCAATATTTTCATTATTTATGCTGATGTTCTGGATGCCAATAGTTCAGTCAGCATGGAAGCCAGTCATAAAAGAAATTTGTTCCATTTTCTGGGGCCTCGATATCAAAGTTAATCAATAGAATAGATCATGTCAATCCCCCTGAGTTCCTACTTGTTCTCAGGAGTAATAGTTGCTAGTACTTCTGTTTGATTTTCTTTCTTTCACATTCCCTCACTCCTGCCCTTCTCTGTCCTGTCCTCTGGCCTTCTTTCCTGTCCTCTTAATCTGTCTCTCGGGGATTGACAAACTATGGCCCACTAGAGAAATCTAGGCTGCGCCTGTTTTGCATAATGCATTTTCGTCGGTACCGTCATGCTCATTCGTGTTTGTACTGCCCACAGCTGCGTTTGTGCATTTCATTGTAGAATCATTGTAACAGAACCCTGTGGCCCACTACACCTAAAATATTGACTCTCTTGTCCTTTACTGGAAAAAATTGCCAACTAATAATCTGTTTCTCCCATTTATACTAATTACTAAGGTATCCTTGGAGAATTATCAGATCTCTGAGCAAATATGATTTACAAAAATTTAGGACATTATATCAGTTGAATATATATTTTTCTCTATATATTGAAAGGTAACACTGTGACGGGTAGAGTAAAATCTATTATAGTATTCACTTTATTGTGATACAATGATTGTATGACTGTATGGAAATAAGAATCCATAGTGCTTCCATTTAAAAAAATATATGAAATTTATGTATCTTTAAATAGATGTTTTTGGGGGAAGGGCAGTTGTTGTTTGATGGGTACATAATTTCAGTTTAATGATGAAAACTGTTTAGAGATTTGTTACATAACGGTGTGACTACAGTTAAGGCCATGGTATAGTTAGTACACATAAAAATGGTTAAGATGGTAAATTTAATGGTGTGTATTTGTAACCACAGTTTTTAAAAAGATCCTTTTTGGACCCGGATATCTAATATAATATTATTCATACATTTTCTCTGCAAAGAACTAGTATATATGGGATTTTCATATAATGGATCAGAAACTCCTGGGTTCGCTAAAAGTTAGGCATCTTAGACTATCAACTTAACTTTCTCAACTAACTTGTGAAATATTTGATGCACTTGCTACAATAGTTAAACAGATGCTACTAAATTGGCCAGAGATGAAATTGTGTGTAATTTCCTAAAACATAAGCAGTTTATCACTGTAATTTTCCCACCTTTTCATTAATACCATTAGAACTAGTTAAAACAGATCTCTTATTTAGGTAACGTGTGTTTTGATTACTTTCCTCAACTGGTTCTGAATGCAAAAACACAAATACATAAATTAAAAAACAAAAATTTGACTTTCACACAAGAAAACATTTTCAGTTAAATATTATTAACCTTAAGAAATCCGTTTTAGCAAACATTTACAGCAAGTAAATTCATTTAATTTAAGAATCATGGGATTAAGAGAATTAAGAATATTTTTGTACATGTAATACATGTTTAGTTGACGTGTATTACATATATGATATGTACAGTAAGTAAATGATAACATAGAATTTCTAGATTAAACAGTGTTGCTCATATATATCAACTGACTTTGGTAATTTAGTATTCACTGTCTTCTCCAAATGCAATGCATTTTACTTAATTAATGTTGCTGTTAAGAAAACAAATTTTTAATCCCCCCCCTCCAATTGTTATAGACATCTTTTAACCCAGATTTAATGCCATGATTTCAGGCTAAGTTATGTGTTAGTTTGGATAAATGAGCTCCTCATGCTTACGATGTTCTCAAGTCTAGAGGAAACCCTTTAGAAGCTTATTTAGTAAAGTTATCAGTAATCATTTTTCAAGAGATTTTTCCCACAAGTTTTTTAAATTTTGAAATGTAAAGTTAGGAGAAAGAAATTTATAACATGTGTGTACTAGCACTTAATTCATACTTAAAATGCATTTCTTGTAGAAGCTTGGCAGAGTTTAATGTATTACCGTTCTTGACAATTTTTTAAAGTGTTATTAAATATAAATGCTGTTTTGCTAGGCAGTTGTTTTAAGGCTTGATGGTACTCCCACTGGTTTGACGCACTTGTTTGGTCTCCTTTCATTCCGAATTTTAATTTATTATTGATTAGAACTGGAGAAATTTGTTGCCTGATATAGCTTATCTTTCATTCTTTCTCTGTCTCTTAATGGAAGTCACAGCAATATTGTGTGGTCTGCAGGGGAAGTTAATTCCTTGATAAGCAGATGACCATTATAGACTTTAAATAAGCCCTTGGCCCAAATTGCAGGCTTGCTTCTCAAACCCATTATAGAGCCCCACTTTAAAACTCATAATGGGCTTGTGGCACTTCTAATGACGAAGGTATTTATATTCTTTTTTAATTTTAGACTTTGCACTTCAGCATTTGTTGAGTGATTTATTATCTCTTCTTGAAACTATGAGTTTAGTTTCTGTAATTAGAACAATCAGTGGCAACTTCGTACTGGTGTATTTCACTATTACTATTACCATTTAGATTATTTTATTTTTCCTTTTGGCCTTCGTTTACTCATAATTAACAAATGTTTATGAAATACTTATGATGTGTATTTTCCCTGGTCCAAACTCTTGTTTGGAAACAGGTATTCTTATTTTTATGGGATACTTAAATAAAATCATATAGATACGTTTTCTATCTTTTGCTCACTGCTTTTGTTCCATGCTAATTGAAAGTGCTTTTCATTCTATGGTTTTTTAAATGGTCTAGCTCCATGAAAGAGGCAGTATAGAAGAGTGAAAGGCAGCAAAAAAGTACCAGATTGAAATTTAAAATGAGAAGCACAGCAACGTATCTTGGCTGAAGTCTCAGCCCGGCTCCTTCATTTCACTTTCACTCACTGTTTAGTTATGGGGCTCTGGTTTTTTGCCAGGTCCTGGGGAGACAAAATAACAAGATTACATCCTTATTTACAAGGTAGTGTCTTGGTAGGTGCATGGGAGTTAAGAAGCCCACAAACACAAATATTGTGGAGGACACCATCAGTGGGACCTCTTGTGGGAGGATGCAAATCGGTTCAGCCTCTCTTGAAACGAGTTGGACATTTCTTGGGAAACCATATCCTGTTACCCAGGACCCCCCCTCCTCATGCTCACTTGTATCATGCCACTCATCTCGTTTTTACTTATTAATTTGCCAAACTCTCTAATTGGTTATAATAATTATTCTTTATAACTTATATGACATTAAAAAATAAGTTTGCAAGGAACTTATTACAAGTTGACTTTTTAAACATTATGACACTTCTTTCTTGTACAGTTTTTGGTGAACTCACGTTTTTTTCTTTTCCACTAGAAGGGAGAAACCCTTTATTTCTTATGCTACTCTTTCTGCATCAGCATGACCGGAACTCTGTCTTTCTGAACCTTTGCCTGTGACTTTTCTACACATTCTATTTTCATTTTTGAAAACATTTTTTCAGGATTTTCATTCCACTGGCAACGTATTCTTTGCAGCCTAGAGCATTCCCTATGTTGAAAATTCTGAACCACCCATCTGAGAAACCAGGGAGCAGATTCCAGCTACGCTGTTTTCTATATTCCCAGGAGTCGTTGGTACTTTCCTATCATAAAATTGCTGTACAAGAATTTACAGGTCCTCAATTCTGGTTATCTGGCCAATTTAGTTTTGTGCTGTCCTCCTAACCACTGCAGTCTCATCACTAGGAAATCCCACAGGACTGTGGAGGCAGATGTCCTGGCTTTCACACTCCCCGTTACTCTTCTGGCCCCTGGCCTTGATTATTTCATGCTTTTTCTTACCATTTTCTCTTTCAGGTCAAGCATGTCTCTTGGAAAGTGAATTTCTAGAAAAATGGGACACAGTGTTTTCTTGCTTGCAATACTCTTTGCCTACTGAGACATTAACCCCTTAACGAAGGCTTTTGGTAATAAGAGGTCATCTAATCGATTTTTCTGCCCACGTGTCTACATGAACAAAAACATATCAAACACATAAGTTGCTAGCCACACTCATACTTTCTAAAACATTTTCCCCATGATATAGACCCTGAAAATGATATGACTAATGCCTTCCCCCTCACCATCAACATGTTTGCCATTTTTCATCTTTCTCTGAAACCCTTTAAGGGAAATGAATGGATTTATTCTGATAAATAGAACTTATTTTATGGGACTTGAATTTGTGGAAGAAAAGGAAGATATGCTAAATGTTGAGGTTTTAGTGGCATTATTTTCCTTCTTTTGTGTAAGGCTGACATGCATGTAGGTTTCTTTTTAAGAATTATTATTTTTGAATAATTATGGTGATGGTTAACTATCATCTAAACATAAATAAACCCTTGGCAGTGAATCACATTTTATTGAGATCGCAACCACAGTTTAACCCTGAGTGACTCTTTTTATTGCAATTAATGTATAATGTAGTCACTTTAGGAAATTTGTAATTACTTTGTGGCTGCCATTTCTGAGGTTTGTGGTGTAAGGAGTGAGAATTTATCCTTTTTTTTCCTTTTCATTTTGTATTACTCATTAATCTCTAAAAATCTCAAAGAAGATCATTTATCGTGCCTTACATTTGTTATTACAGTCCTTCATATTGAAAAACACAAAGGAGAATGAAAACGTTCCCTTTGGAAATCTAAATTCTTACCTCGGACTAAATAGTACTATGTACTATTTGGAATATACACTCATGTTTTCCTGCTGGGTTGGTTGGTTGCTGGTCTGCTGAGGCACCTTGGTGGGGCTGTCGCTAAATGAAAACGGCATCATGACCTTGGCGGTGTTGTGTTCACCCCGTCAAATGTGCAGGTGCCTGGTCACACAGGTGAAGTCATCAAAGAAGGGTGGCAGGATTTCATGCAGCCCATTATTGCTTTAGGAACAAAATCCCAAGTACTAGTTTGCAAGGGCATGAGTGAAGAGTGAGGACACCCTGAGCCCCGGAAACTGTCTCTCTGTATCCTCAGCTGACCTCGTCTTGGGGCCCGGGGAGAAAGGGAAGTCCCTGGTGCCTCTTCCTCATCTAAGGAACCCAGACCTGTCAGGTCAGGACACCACACTTATACCCTCTTTTAACCTCAGTTACCTCCTCCAGAGAATATACTTTAAATTTCACAATTAGAGAAAACGATTAAATAATGTAGTAAACACTTTAAACATTCTTTTAGCACTGGTGCTCTTTCATTTAGTGTATTTGAGATGCTAGACAACTGAAAGTGAAGATTGGAGTAGAACATGGTCTAATTTTTTGTTTATTAATTTATTTTGAGCAGCCTCTCATTTTATACCTAAGCTGGAGTGCATGGTATGGTGATAACTCATACTACTGGGCTCTCTACTGCAATCTCACACTACTGGGCTCAAGTGGTCTTTATGGTTCAGCCTCTGGAGGAGCTAGGGCTACAGGTGTGTGCTAGCAAGCTAGCTAATTTTTTATTTTTTAATTTTTTATAGAGATAGGGGTCTCTCTGGTGTCCAGGCTGGTCTCAAACTCCTGGCTTCCAGTGATCCTCCAACCTTAGCCTCCCAAAGTTCTAAGCTTATAGGTGTGAGCTACTGTGGCTGGCCTTAATTTTTAAATATTTAATTTTTAATTATTATAAGGTATGTAATAGTTGTGTAGACATGTATTTATTGCATATGTGTAATGTTTTGATACAGGCATAAAATGTGTAAAAATCAAATCAAGGCAATGGGGTATCTATCACCTAAATATTTATCATTTCTTTTGTGTTAGGAACATTCCAATTCTACTCTTTTAGTTATTCAAAAATTATACAGTTACTTAATGTTGACTGAATAGTCACATTATTGTGTCATCATACTAGATACTATTCTATTTAAATCTAGTTTTGTATCCATTAACTGTTCCTCATTTATTGCCTGCTCCTCACTCTTCTGCCTCTGGTAATCATTATTCTTTTCCACTTCTTTTCTGCCTCTGGTAATCATTATTCTTCTTTGTATCTCCATGAAACCAGTTGTTTTAATGTTTAGCTCCTTCGTAATGAGTAAGAACATGAGACATTTGTCTTTCTGTGGTTGGCTTTTTCACTAAACATAATATTCTCCAGTTCTATCCATGTTTTGCAAATGACAGGATTTCCTTTTTATGGCTAAATAATATTCCATTGTGTATATGTATGTACTGCATTTTCTTTATCCATTCATCTAGTGCTGGACACAGCTGGCTATTCAATGCTGCAATAAACACGAGAATGCTGATATCTCTTTAATTACTAATTTTGTTTAATTTAATAAATATCCAAATGATGATATGATCTTAATATTTAGAGAAACCTAAGGATGCTACCAAAAAACCATTAGAACTGATAAACAAATTCAGTAAAGTTGCAGGATACAAAATCAACATTCAGAAATCAGTAGCTCTTTAATATGCCAATGATGAATTATTTGCAAAAGAAAACAATGAAGTAATCCCATGTACAATAGCTGCAAATGAAATAAAACACCCACGTTTTGTGTGTGGGTTGTTACTACAAGAGGGACTTTATCTACCAAAATCAAACATGTTGGCCTGGTTGTTTGTACCCTCACATTAACCTGAAACAAATTTGCTTTTCAATTGAAAAAAATTTTGATAGTGACTGGTGGGGCGGTGGGGCTCTATGTTAGATAGTGTGAATTAGGAAGGCCTTTCTGAGATCATTTGATTAGACTTGGAAATGAAGGGAGGGAGGAATCCATGTGAATATCTCCAGGAGAGAATTATCTAGGCAGAGGAAATGGTATATGAAAAGGAAGAAGGTGAACTTGTTCAAGGAACAGCAGGACTGATCAACAGGGGTGTGCACTGCAGTGGTTGTTTCGGGGTAAGGAACTTGTAAACAAGGTAAAATGGTCTCCTTTTTGCTTAAACAACAGGAGGATATTATATTCAGGTTTTAAAGAAATTTTGGGGACTAGACCTACAACTTTTAAAGGCTCTGAAGGCTTCGAAAGAGGCTGACCTTGGCTATCAGGAAATTATTTTCTAAGATTTTATTTTATAAGATTTAAGGCACTCAGGAACCCCTGTTTTTAATGGCGAAATCACGATCACTACTCTGTTCAGTATTGTGAAAATTCTCTGTCCCTTCTAACAATTATATCTTAGAAAAAGAAAATAAACCTTTGACATCGCCCTACTTGGACAGTCTTGGACATTAGCTTATCAAGATTCCTATGTGGCATTTCTGATATATGAGAGTTTTTAAAGAATAGCTGAACTCCATTCTTTTCTTCTAAAAAACCAGTATGGTCTATTAGACTGCTTTGCAGCAAGTGTGGTTGTTTTGTTTCTTTATTGCTTTTGTTTCTTTTTAAAATAATTTCGCAACATATCCATAGAGCTTATTGTAGAGAATAATTCTGAGCTATCACTTAACTACTTATGAATTGCATATATTAGTCTAAACTTGGTCAAGTGCAAAAGGTCTTTTCAGCTATTTCTGGCACTGACTCCTGCTCACAAATGAATGAATTTGGTAAGACCATTTTAGATCTTTAGAACTCCATATCAGCATTCCCATCACATCCTGGGATTTTGCCTTCTCTTGATCTTTCTTTTTTCAAATACATTACAACCTCTGTAAGTTGACCACTCAAGGGACTGTAACAGGCTGGTCAATACAGAGGTGGTCAACATAAGGAACTAGGCCTACTTTACTGTGCACGTGGTATGTGACTGGGCTATGAAAATTAGGTCAACTTAAGGAGGTGGCCAACTATGGAGGTTCTACTATACTTTCCTGACACTGCTTCTAAATGAAGGGGGGATAGAGGTCCTATATGAATGGAATAGACAATAAATATTTGCTAAAGAATTAATAAGTTACAGGGGTATTTACTATGTAGTTGTTGATTTGAAATGAATTCTTTTTCACCTGTATAAATAAAATATAAAGGAAAATATTGTTAATATTTTTTCTTTAGTAACAACATTGAAATGAATCAGTCTTTCATACCTAAAAATGGTATATGCTTTTTAAAAAATCTTTTTACCTCTTTTGTACCTCAGAAGTGTTTGTTATTGGATAAAATATAGATATCTAAAGATGAGCTTATCAATTTAGTTCTTTAACAGCACTGACCATATGTTAATATTCTCTGTAACAAGATGATTTTGGTTAGGAGTTCTTATTTAGAAATTTAGATACTTTTTCCTTTCACTCTTCTTCTCTTATTACTACATTGAATTGCTTATGGTTGAGTAAACTAATTTTTGCCTAATTGTAGAAGCACCTTCTGAGATTATAAAACCTTTTCTAATAGAAGAATCCTTATAATTTAAAATTGTTCTTATTTATTCTGTTTGTGTTGGATTTCTTTTCACTTTTTACAGAGTATACAGTAGCTCCTGGATTATTTATTGATATTAAATATATACAACGTGTGTGTGAGAGAGTGAGGTTTGCTTTGAAAGAGGGATTTATAAGTTTGACTCTTTAGACTAAGCATGAAGGTCACCGTTGAAGTAATTCTTTCTTACTTGTTTTTCTGATGTTTATTTTTTTCATGGTTCAGATTTATTGATTGTATCCAATAAGTAGGAAAACATCTGAGAAGATGAAGAGTAAATTACCCTAAACCGTTATGTCGGTGGGATTGTAAACTAATAATGGCATTTTGGGAACAGAGTTTGGAGAATTCTCAAGGAACTAAAAGTTGACCTACCATTGGATCCTGCAATTCCTCTATTAGGTATCTACCCAGATGTTGTTCTGATATTTTTATCTTTGAGAAATGTAGGAAAGTTGTGCCACTCATGTCAGTTTGATGTGCACGTTGGTATTTGGCAGCATCTTATTCTGAGTGCTCCCAGGTATATGATATTTTTATACAGATACATGTTTGTTCTTAATGAGCTAAAGCTTATGGAGACATTTTGAAAGATGTTGGTGATTAGACAGCCTAGCAAATAACATTGTGCATCATACATTATTCATGCGTGGGAGGAAATGTGGCCATCCTGCTGCATTTTTATGACATACAACTTTTTTTACTGTCCTAAGAATTATGTAAAATATTGCTATTTTTACAGTCTGTCTGACCTCTAAGGCCTGTGAATCACTGGGTGAGTGGTGGTATGTTTAGATTTCAAACCCTGCATTTGAGTAACTACTTTTGAATTTATTTGATACCTGTTAAATGCTGTTAACCTTGAAAGCAACTGACTTTTGGAGATTAAAGAATTTTTTTCTAAGCTTCTTTTACTTTTGTATTTTCAAAATTTTTTTGTATGATATATGGCTAAGCATTGATCACAACTAACTGGCAGTTTTATGTTACTAATTAAAGTGGAAAGCCAATCCAAGTTCCAACACATGTATCTACGCACATTTCAACTACATCGAAGGAGGTGAAACATGCCAATCTAGTTAGCACAAAAGGATAGCCCATCCCTCATGAGAAATAGTAGGAAAAACTGGAAATACCAGTGAAAAAAACCTAAGTTTTGGTATCTATTCACATATATATGAAGAGGTCACTTTATATCACTATCACTTAAAAGATAAAGTGGTTATTTTTTTCTTTGTTGCTTCTCAAATCTATATTAGAGCTAGTTGGTTTAATGTTAAAGAGATTCACTCTACATGATGAGAATTTTTTACTGAATAAAGACATGGAATGCTTTACTTGGAAGATAACATACTTCACGGAGATGCTTAACCAGAAACGGAATGCGAGATGCAGTTAACTGGTGTCGAGCTGTCGGGTCTGTCTTCTTTCAATCTATAATTCTGTAGCACATTCTGATGTAACTTCAGAACTCCGGGTAGACGTGTATCTTCCAGTCTTGCTTCTTTGGGTTATTTTTCCTATGTGTCAGTTTAATGCTGTTGGTCCTCATTCGCCGGGTCAAGGAATACCCTTAACTGAGGACTCGTGTCGGCACTGACTTTCTCCTTTCCACCGTAAGGGTGAGAGGAAACCCCTGTCGAGGCCAAGTCAAGAGCAGTTGTTAGAGATACACAGTTCCTGATATCCTCTTTCTTTTTTCTTTATCTCCTCCTGTTTTGCTATTTTTTCTCCCTGTCTAGTAACAGAACTCTTTCAGTCACTCTTAAGGCAGATAGAACCCTGGCTTTCTTCTGCTGTAAAAGCTAATACGGGACTACAACTGCGTTTCCAAATAAACCTGACATGAGCATGGTTTTGCTGCAGTAATTCAGACTTAGACTTAAGCTGATGCATTAGATGCAGTTTTTTTTCTGTTTGTCAGTTACATTGTGTTATCAATTAACATATTAGGAGCTTATCTATAGAAGACGGTAGGAGAGACTCTTCAGTAAAAAATGTTTACATAATTTATGTGCTGCTTTTTATGTATTCTGAACACGTATTTATCTTTTGGACAGCAATAGCCAAAATATGCTTATTCAGCATTCAGTGAAATATGTTTATGTCCAGCCACAGGCCCATTTACATCTGATTTTGAAATCTAAATTGATAATGTAATTTGGTATTAAAAATAACATAGTCATACCTAGAGGAAAAACAGTCTCTCTCTTTAATAACTTATATTCCTTTGAGTGTTGGCAATGCATTGTTTTCTTTGCCTGATTTAGAAAATTATTTTACCATTCCCCTTGCTCCTCAGAAAACAAGCATACACACACACACACACACAGTCCTGTACACTTTGTTCTCTTGTTTCAGCTTTGTGTATTTGTTGCTAGGGCTTTATACTCTGTATAATACCAAAGGTGGTTCTTGTTCGTTTTCAACTTTTTTACTTTCTTTAATTGTCACTTGAAAAGTTGATCATTAAT
>CAUYQV010024035.1:0-12106 GCA_963574575.1 Galagoides demidoff | reverse complement strand
CAAAAGGTGGCTGGTTAAGGGGGGTTACAACTCAGGTAGTCATAGATACAGCAATGGAACGATAATTAATACAGTTTCAGTTGACAATGGATACATTTTATATCACAATGGTTATGGTTATACAACAGTAATTAATCAAGTTTTAGTGAGTTTTCCACCATTGTTCATCTACTGAGAACTTGGGGGGTTTGTGAAACTTGGGACTTTTTTCCTTGTACCTGAAGCTTGTTCTTGGCAACTCTAGGAGGAAGAAGGGGGCCTGGGAATGTGTTCTCGGCCACCCTGGGGGGCGGAGGGACTTGCCTTGTTCCTAGAGTCGACTCTAGGGGGAGAAGGAGGAGGAGGGAAATGGGCTGGAGAGGGTAGGGGGAACAGGTGAGGGCTGGGGAACAGGAGTGGGCAGGGGAAAGAGGGCTGGGTTACAACAATAGTAATGCTTAGGCTTTAAAGAAATGACTGGGTGGGTCAGTGGTGGTGGGGTGGGTTCACAAGGAAACTCCATTCAGGTTGTTAAACACATTCCCAAGTTGGGAGCCAGATTCTGATGCTGAAATGGACCCCAGAATGGTTCAGAACCTGGTGATGGGGCAGGGAAACTTACTTAACTCTGGGAGCTCAACATGCCCTGGATACCCTCTGCACAGTGTGAAAATCTCACTCCTTCACCACTTTGATTTTCACCAGCAGGAAGTTCACCTGGAGTAAGTTAAATGTAATAACCTACATAAACTGTCAAATTTATAAACCCTTCCTGTAAGACAGCGGTTCTCAACCTGTGGGTTGCAACCCACAGGAATTGTATTAAAGGGCCGCAGCATTAGGAAGGTTGAGAACCACTGCTGTAAGAGGTAATCTAATGAGTGGTGCTCTGACATTCACAGGTTTTTCTCACATATGTAAATTACACTCTGATACCAGAAACTCTATGCATACCCACACCAAAACACTTGTTTGTGCTGAGACTTCCAGTGTTTAAAGCAGATGGTCAGGTTAGAATATGTGCTCTGAATGGGTGGAGAGTATAACAGATGGGAAAACACAAGCAAATGAAATAGTCATTGAACTTATTCAAGATATAACAGTGTATCCTGAAAGGTAGTTTCTAAGGAACAATTTAAATCAAGGAATTGAGAGAGCCACAGGTGACTCACCTGGGACCAGATAGACTGCTTGAAAGGGAAAGCTATTTATACAAGGCACAACTGCCCAGGAAATGGCCCCAGGCACCAGATACACAATTTCAGAAAGTATAGAACCCTGGCCCTACTGACATCTACCTGTAGGTCCCCTGCTGTCCCATGTTCTGAGGCTTCTCAAGAGTCTACACTCCTGAGTGTCTGTCCTGAGCAGTTGGAGGCCCTGCAGGGAGAGCAGGCTGCCTGGGAAGTCAGAGGGAGCCCCATGTCTCTCCCTCTGCAGCCTCCAGACTGGTCTCAGCTTGGAGCCACTGGCCTGAGGCTCTGCTGCCCACTGTGGGCTGTTCACCTGCTTCTCACCTCACCAACACTGAGCAGTTAAATGGGGCAAAGCCCCTCAATCCTAGTATTTGAATAAGACACTGGTAGAGTCCTGGGTTTCCTCCTATTTTTATTCATAGAAGAAGAAAATTCAAAGATATTGTCTATGAATTTAAAAAATCGCAAATATTTATTCCTTTGAGAACAGAAAGATTATAGCCAACTATTGTTTCCACAGTAACAAACTTATGTAGAACAATTAAACAGATGTGATCTCTCCCTTGTACCTCTGCTTCACATTTCAAGGTTATCACAAGACACTTTGTGCCTGAGAGGTACATGCCCAGTTTACCCATTCAAAACTCTTATTTTTTTTTTTTTTGAGACAGAGCCTCAAGCTGTCACCCTGGTAGAGTGCTGTGGTGTCGCAACTCACAACAACCTCCAATGCTTGGGCTTAAGCGATTCTCTTGCCTCAGTCTCCCAAGTAGCTGCACCCAGTTTTTTTTTATTGCAATTGTCATTGTTGTTTAGCTGTCCCAGGCTGAATTTGAACCTGACAGCTTCTGTGTATGTGGCCGGTGCCCTACTCACTGAGGTGTTGCCCCATTTGAAACTCTTAACCCAAACTTCCGCACTGACCCACCCAATCATGTCTTTAACTACATCCTAAGCATTGTATAAATAACTTTCCTTCTCAGGCACTCAAACTGGCCCCAGATTAAATCCACCTCTGGCTCTCTCATGCCCCTCAATTTGAGTTATTTATTTGGGACCAGCAGAGTGGAAATAATCCCAGCTACTCAGGAGGCTCAAGCAGGAAAGATCGCTTGAGCTCAGGAGTTTAAGGCTGTAGTAAGCTATGCTCACATTACCACAATCTGGCCTGGGCAACAGAGCAAGACCCCTGTTTCAAAAATAAATAAACAAGGCTTGGCACCTGTAGCACAGTGGTTACAGCACCAGCCACATACACTGAGGCTGTCAGGTTCGCAACCGATCTGGGCCAGCTAAAACAATGACAACTACAACAACAACAAAAAATAGCCAGGGGTCATGGTGGGTGCCTGTAATCCCAGCTACTTGGGAAGCTGAGGCAAGAGAATCAACTTATGCCTAAGAGTTTGAGGTTGCTGTGAGCTGTGATGCTACAGCACTCTACTGAGGGGAACATAGTGAGACTCTGTCTAAATAAATAAATAAATAAATAAATAAATAAAAGTATTCATTTGAGACTGTCTTCCAGGATAAACTGTAATATCTTAGGTGAGGACCACATATAGTTTATTTGCTCTGTTCTCCCTAACCTGTGTTACTACCTGCTCACAATGGCACAAACAGGATATTTGAAACTGATGATCACCTGCTTCTCACAACCTGAGAAATCCACACCCCAGATAGGGTGTGTGGATGTTCATGCCATCCTCACTACAAGAGGGAGCTTCTTTTTCTTTTCCTTTCCAGAAAATAGCTAAAAGTTTCCTGTAAGACTTTTAAATAGGAAAATACAGTTGATAGAAGTAAAGGTAACACCATTCAGTTTGGTCTCACTTATATGATTTATCTTTTCCTAGTTACAAAAGCAATAAACTTTGTGAAACTTAAATAGATTTCCCTGAATCAGAAAAGTGCAAGGGGGAAAAATCTACAAATAGAAAGAAGTATTAGTAACTGAATTGGTGGGAAGGACCCCACCTTCTGAGAAGGTGACCTTTGGTGTGAGACCTGAAATAATATGTTAGTAAAGAGTAAGGGCACAGGTTTCAAGGAAGGTGGCCGAGTCAGAAGCATAAGGAATCTGTCTCTCCCCCTTGGCAGAATCTTTTTTTTTTTTTTTTGAGATGGAGCCTCAAGCTATCCCCCTGGGTAGAGTGCCATGGCATCACAGCTCATAGCAACCTCCAACTCCTGGGTTCAAACGAGTCTCCTGCCTCCACCTCCCAAGTAGCTGGGACCACAGGCGCCCGCCACAACGCCTGGCCATTTTTTGGTTGCAGCCATCATTGTTGTTTGGCGGGCCCGGGCTGGGGATTTGAACCCACCATCTTAGGTGTACATGGCTGGCGCCTTAGCCAATTGAGCCACAGGCGCTGAGCCACACTTTGGACTTTTAGATGGAAGCCATTCTCACTGGTGTTTGGTGATATCTCACTGTGGTTTTGATCTGCATTTCCCTGATGATTGGAGATGTTGAGCATTTTTTTCATGTTTCTTGGCCATTAGATTGTATTCATTTAAAAAGTTTCTGTTCATTTCTTTTGCCCACTTTATAATTGAGTTGCTTGATTATTTCTTGCTGATTTGCTTGAATTCTTTTGTAGATTCTGATTATCGGTCCAAATGGGGAAAGAAGAGATCAAACTACCACTGTTTGCTGATGATATGATCTTATAACCAAAAGACCCTAAAGAGTCAACAAAGAGATTCCTAGAGTCAATCAATAAACTTTGCAAAATCTAAGTTACAAAGTCAATGTGCAGAAGTCAGTAGTTTTTATATATGCTAACAACAGTCAAGCTGACACCCAAATCAAAGACGCAATAACTTTCAGAATAGCAACAAAGAAAATAAAATACCTGGGAATATATTTAACACAGGAAGTGAAAGACCTCTACAGGGAGCTATGAAACTCCAAGGAAGGAAATTGCAGGGGATATAACAGATGGAAAAACATATCATGCTCACCAATCAGCAGAATTAATATTGTTAAAAAGGCTATACTGCCTAAAATGATTTAGAGATTCAATGCAATTCCCATTAAAATACAAACTTTTCAGAGACCTAGAAAAAAAACAGGTCTATCCTTTATAAGTAACCAAAAAAGACTAGCAATAGCTAACATAAGCTTACATAATAAGAAAAAAATCTGAAGGCATCACTTTATCAGACTTCAAGCTGTACTACAAGGCTATAGCAGCAGCACCATGTCAGCATAAAAATAATGACATAGACCCGTGGCTCAGAAAAGATAACTCAGGGATGATACCACCTTCATATTCCCATCTTATCTGGAAAAAAATATATATACACTGGGGAAAATAATTCCTATTTAATAAATGGTGCTTGGAAAACTGGACAGCCACATGTAAAAGACTGAAACAGGATCAGCACCTCTCACCACTCACAAGAATTAATGCAAGATGGATACAAAAATTAAACCTAAGACACAAAACAATAAGGATTTTAGAAGAAAGTGCTGGAAAAAATCTTATAGAATCAGCCTAAGGAAAGAATTTGTGAAGAAGACCCCAATGACAACCACAACAACAACAAAAATAAATAAGTGAGACCTGATAAAATTTAAAAGTTTCTGCACAGCCAACAACACAATCAATAGAGTAAACAGACAATGTACAGAACAGGAAAAAATATTTGTATGCTGTACATCTGAGAAAGAACGTATGTTGATGGTAAATTAGTGCATGAAAATATATTCAACATTAGCAATTAGGAAAACAGATGAGGCCATGGTGAGATATCAGTACAAATCTGCTGCAAGACCTAAAATACAACCCCGGATGCCAAGTGTAGGTGAGGTGGTGGAGAAACTGGGACTCTCAGAGGTTACTCCTGGGAGTGAAAAACAGACAGTTTTGAAAAGTAATTTAGCAGTTTCATAAATTGAAACATTTCCAGGCCGGACAACTCAGTAAATCCAGTTTAAGAAATTTATTCAAGAGAAGTGATGCATATGTTCATACAACCATATTTTGTGAATTCTCATGGCAAATGTATCTATAATCTTCAGAAAATGGAGAAAACTTAAATGTCCACCCAAAAGTGAATGGGTAAACAAACTGAGGTAGTCCTCACAAAGGAGGGTAACTCAGCAATAATCAGGAAAATGAATGAGCTGTTGATATTGGCTACAAGGGGAAAGAATACCAAATAACTGTATCGAGTGAAAAAAGCCAAGGAGAGTACCTATTCTATGATTACAGTTAGGTAGAACAGTAGAAAATGCAAACAAATGTGTATTGCCACAGAGAAAAGGGGAAATGTAAAGGGGGGATAATTGGCAGAAGCATCCAACTTTTAAGATAAGCGTGTATCTTATTCATTGGATTGTGCGGGTGACTTCATAGATGTATAAATGTGTCCAAATGTATCTAACTGCACACTTTCAATATGTACACTTAGTTATAGGTCAGCATTTCTACACTGCTGGATGTGAACAATGGAGAATACTAAACTAATACAAAGATCAGTATGTTTTACCATATTAAAAATTGAAAAAAAGTAGAAAATTATATAATCATTTTGACAGATCCAGAGAAATATTTAATAAAACTCTTAGAAAAGTAAGTATACAAATGATTACCCTTCATATTATAAAGAGTATGCACATTAATTCAAAATACTTCTAATAAATAAGAAGTAAAGACTATGTACAAATACACATTATGTGTATTCATTATGGTGAATTTTTGAAACATTTCTCTCTGACACCAGAAATAGGAAAAAAAATGTTCACTATCCCTTTTTAATTGTATTTTTTTAGGTCATTGTGAAATACAACAAGAAAAGAAATGAAAGCCTGCATAAAAGGTGTAAGAGGATGAAAGTATAATCATTCAGAGATTATATGATTTTAAACACATAAAACCTTAAGAAACTATAGACAATATTACATCAAACATTATCGAGTAAGGTATTAAGTGACCTTACTATATAATGGCATAGATGCAAAGTTAATATACAAAGATCATTTGGTTTTGGTGTAATATCAACAAACAAATACAAAAGAAAAATATATATGTTATGATTTCTAAGTATAATATCATAAGATAGCAATTCTGTGCTGTTTTTCTACAAATTCAAGACAATTCCACTTCAAGTCCCAGCTTAATTTTTGACATAGTATAAAGTTATTTCCTTAGCTTACTTGTATTGACGTTATAGTATAAACAATATTGATATAATCAATGTCATATAATGTTATTGGAGATTTCTGAGGAAGTAAAGTACTTAGCACAGTGGAATTAAATAGCTAAATACCCATATTCTACAGCAAGTGTACAGAAGAAAGTGTCTGGTGTTAAATAATAAAGATACAACAGTACAAACATCTTAAAAATAAATACGACATTTATAAATTAAACATGATGCCTAAAGAGTAGGGAAAATCACTCTACTTTTAAAGCTTTAAATGTGTGCTTCAATTTTAAAGTTTTGTACAAATGTAACTGAGGAACATAAGATCTTTAAAAAATTATAAAATCTCCCACCTTCCCTCTACCCGTCCACCCTCCTCCCCTCCCTTTGCCCCCTCTTCTCTACTTCTTTCTGGGCTATAATTGTGTTTTATCTTTCAAATGAAAGTGTGGGTGATTACATATTGATTTCATAATAATATTGAGTACATTAGGCATTTTTTTCCCATTCTTGAGATACTTTACTAAGAAGAATATGATACAGCTCCATCCATGTAAACATAAAAGAGGTAAAGTCTCTATCTTTTTATATGGCTATATAATCTACTGTATGTATTGCAAGGGTACATGTCAAATATATTAATTATAGAGTATAAATGTCTAAACACAACAATTAAGTAAGTGAGGTGAATGCTATGTTAACCAGTTTGATGTAAACATTCCAAATTGTATATAAAATCAAGCATATTTTACCCCATAAATGCAGTAATGTAAACAGTTGTGATCTAATTTTAAAACTTTTAAGATCTCACCCTAGAGAGAAGGTTGAAGGTCACATATGAAGTAGCTCTCCGTGTAATCACAATTTCAAGTCTTTGACATACACACATTTCTTAATGAATACAGGATTATTAATATTTTTGGAAGCAGGATTGAAATAGCGTTTTTAAAATCAGATTTCTCCTATCCTTTGAACACCTATTTCATCAGCCTGATACTGTCAGATTACGTTCCATATCATGAATAATAATAAGTATATTCTCCCTGCCAAATCATAAAACTGCACCAATAAATCCAGTTGTCTTTTTCACTTCCATTCACATTTTATGATTTAAATGAAATGTTGTGAATTTTTATCATATCAAGTATTAGCATAGTTATTCTTGCAAACTGCCTTCATTGAGTAGCTGATCAAAGGGGCAGAGGTTGATACATGATGACAGTCAGTAAGATTGCAAAAGGGAAATGGAATTAAAATGGATATTTATGGGTTTAATCTAATATTAAAACCACTGCGAATCTAACAACTCTGTTCATGAACTGAATGTGGTTGAGTTTCACTCATCTATTAAGAAGAAAAAGTCATAGAACCTTTCTTGGTCTTTGCCCTTTGAGCTTTCCCCTATGCGGCCATTCTGTCTCACAGGACATTCTCAAGGGGACTTGAGCTCCCTGCTGCTGCCCTGTCTGTATGGGGAGTCAAGGAAGCACACAGTGAGGTTGACTGTAACTGGTGTAAGGAGGCACCGCTGCTCCTCCCTGGAACATTTTAAGCATGCGTTAGGAAACAGCTATCACAGATACACACACCCCTTCAGAGCTACCACACGGTGAGATCGTAGCTGCTAGCCTCACATGGTTTGGGGACAATGAAATAAGATTTAGATCTTGAGAGCAAAGTTAAGTACTGCCGCCTACCAATGACAATGATGGAAAATGGTCTTCTCGAATTTCACCTAACAATGGATTCATCCCACCTCTCACTGTGTTAAGTGCAGGGATTTGTTTTCTTAAAGTTCTGAACCCTGGCTGAAATGGACTATAGACAGGATTTTAAGGACTGGTTTTGAAACAGGTCACTTTACAGACAAAATAACCCAGCATTGTAACATGCTTTACAATTTGTGCTAAAATAGTCACTACATACGGCCTCCATGGATCTTCTTTATTCACTGGCTTATGAATTGGGGTAAAAGTAAGAACTTATCGCATATATTATTGGGTGACATTTTGGGATAAAAGTTCAACCTATAGGCTTTCATACCAGGGTGAGTGCAACTCCCTGCACTGAATGTGTAGCTCCTCACAGGTTCAGTTTCTTTCTTTCTCTCTCTTTTTTTTTTTTTAATTGAGACAGTCTCATTCTGTCGTCCTTGGTAGAGTGCCATGGTGTCATAGCATGTTCACATTTATAGAGGAGTCTTGGGGGTGGCAGCCTGAGGGAGCTGTCACCTTCTGCAGCTGTCACTTTTTAAAACCAGCTGAAGGGCCGTCTTAAGAAATGTCTAAACTGAGGAAACAGTCTGTAATATCTGCAAGAACCGAGAAAGTTGGATTGGATAGTAAATCAAATGTCACAGTAGAAATTATCCCTCTGGAAAACAGAGTATAGAACTGTTATCTAAGAAAACCTTATCATGTCACCTTTGGAGGTAGTGGATGAATCAACTGTGTGAAGTCACATATGATTTGGAATGGGGGGCACATAACAAAGATGAGAGAATTTGGGATGACTGAGACACATCAGCTCTCAACCTGAAGTGCTGCGCCTGTCTGATATAAAACCAGGCTGGAGAATTTAGGAATATGCCACATTCAGGAGGGGAGCAGGATTATGGTGGATATAGCTCAGGAAAGGTAAGATGGCAATCTTAAGGATGTGTTTTATGCATTCATGCATTTCATTATCTTCTTGCACTTTAATCTGTAAAAAGACTACATACGGATACATACAGATGTAGATATGAGGATAGATTAGACAGTCAACAGGAATTCTAATGGAATATCTAGTCTAAATTTATATATTTTAAAAATTAAAAGTCACAGAAAAAATGTGTCTGAAATAAAGGACCATTAAACTTTTAATATTTCAGAATTTCTAAAGTTTCAACCTAAAATAGTATACAAATACACAGTAATTTGTATATTTATTGCAATGAAGACTATATTTTGATATTTATTGCAATGAAGACTATACACTATCTCTCAACTCTAATAAACCTGAGCTTTAATAATAATCAATCCCACCCCTACTAATCAGAATATGATAATAATAATAAATCATTGAATTTCAATATGGAAAATACCCATTTACCTTAATGTGGTAAGAACATTGAAATAATTCATCAAATTTGGCTATAATATTCAAAGCTATGACTAAAAATAATGCTGTCATTTTTAAAAACCCCATTAAAACAAGACTCCATGTAATGAAAGCATAGGAAGAGTCATATCCCTCTCTGAGTTAAATTTTAATTCAAGTAAAATACACTCTTAGCTAGTTCACATAGGTATAAAAATACTATTTCAACATTTGTTTTAATTTCAAGATGATTTCCTTATTGATTCCCAGAATGTTTTCTTTGTTTTCTTATAATGTGGCCAAGTGAATACCTCAGTACCTTATGTAGGCTAAATTAAATATTTCAATTGATCAATTGATAAAAGCTCTACTTTAAATAAAACATCAGGAGCACGGGTGTAAAACTGAGTTTTACATACATATCTAATTCTTAAAGAAGAAGTAATGCTGATAGAAAAGTATTAATCTCCTCAATTTATTTTATTGAATTAAATTAAAATAAACATTAATAATGAAAGACTGACATAAATATGATAAATAAAAGCAACAAAAGACCATTGTTAAAAAATGGTCTTTTCTATGTGAAAATATATGCTAATAATGTGTTATAAATATATGATTAGCATATGGAATCCAACAAGTGACAAATATAACCATGCTATGATCAGGTGGGCTTTCTGTCACAACTGCAGGCCTGGATAAAAATCAGGAAATTGTTATCAATATAATTGATTTCATCAGCAAGTTAAACATATACAAGATACATATATATCTATAGTCAATATATGAGTTCTGACAATTAAGTTTGTGAACTCATCCTAGAAAAAGTGCTACATACCTCATTGCTGAATATCACTGCTGTCACTTTCCAAGTACTGCCCTTGAGAAGTCATGCACCAATGCACCTAATCCACCTTTCAAAGCAATGTTGGAACTCTTTTTCTAGAATGACCATCAGAGCTACCTTTATATAGCACACAAAAACATACAACAATAACTCAGCAAGACACTGCCACATGTTGACACAAACACAACTGTGAGACCCTGACAGACCTAGGTTATGGCACCTTACCAAGCTTTTTATACAGTACTGCCAACCTAAGTACATGGTGGCAAGTTCATGAACTTAATTGTCAGAAATTGTACGATGACAGCTCTGATGGTCTTTCAGGAAAATAAGTTCAAAAATTGCCTTGAAGAATGGACTAGGTGCTGGTGTCAGTGCATAGCTTCCAAAGGGGATTCCTTCAAAGGTGACCAGAGTGATGTTCAAAAATGAGGTATGTAGTAGCACTTTTCCTAGGACCAGTTCGTGAACTTAATTGTCAGACCTCATATATATTTTTCCCTTCTTTTAATGATTCTAAAAGGACACACAGTCCGAGTTTTTTTTTTTTTTTTTTGAGACACAGTCTTTCTTAGTTGACCTAGGCAGAGTGCTGTGGAGTCATAGCTCATAGCAACCTCAAATTCTTGGGCTTAAGTAATCCTCTTGCCTCATCCATCCCCTAATAGCTAGAAACATAGAAGCCAACCATGATACCCAGGTGGTTTTTCTATTTTTAGTAGAGACAAAGTCTTGCTTTACTTAGGCTGGTCTCAAATTCCTGAGCTCAGGCAATCCACTTACCTTGGCCTCCCAGAGTTCTGGGATTACTGGTCTGAGCTACCCACTTGGCCCATACAGTCAGATTGAGCAGCAATTTCTAATAAAAACACTGAGAAAAGGGGGGATGGGTGTGGTGGCTCATGGCTGTAATCATAGAAAATTTGGGAGGCCTAGGCAGGTGGCTTGCCTGAGCTCATGACCAGCCTCAGCCAGAGCAAGACCTCGTCTCTAAAAAAAATAGCTGGGCATTGTGGCTGGTGCCTATAGTCTCAGCTACTTGGGAGGCTAAGGCAAGAGAATCGCTTAAACCCAAGAGTTTGAGGTTGCTTTGAGCTATGACACCACAGCACTCTACTGAGTGTGACAAAGACTCTGTCTTTAAAAAAAAAAATACACTGAGAAAAGTTGGACCAATAAGGATTGTTCTCAGTATTTGCAAAAGTAATTTTATTTATACAGAAAATTTTTTCTTCTATTATAATTTCTAGAACTCATAAAATACTGTTGAAAAGTAGTAATAGTGGTCATCTTTATTAATGGACATGGTTTAATTGTTTTAATTTTAGGGTAATTTCTGTTATTTTGTAATCTGACCTTAGTAAATTTATTTACTGAAACTATTAAACTCTCTAGGGGTCAACACTGTGCTGGGTTCCTTAAGTACATCTGTGAACAGGGTACAGCTTGCTGTCACTGCACAGTACACATTTGCAAGGGACGGAGACAGATGACAGCAGAGAAGACGTTCCAGAAGTAAACAGCATGCTAGCAGGGGAGTGGGAGGGCACGTGGTGGTGGGGGGACATGTGGACAGGAGGGTGGGAGGGCACGTGGGGGTGGGGCAGACATGTGGGCAGGAGGGTGGGAGGGCACGTGGGGGTGGGGTGGACATGTGGGCAGGAGGGTGGGAGGGCACATGGGGGTGGGGCGGACATGTGGGCAGGAGGGTGGGAGGGCACGTGGGGGTGGGGCGGACATGTGGGCAGGAGGGTGGGCGGGCACGTGGGGTTGGGGAAGCCAAGAGGGAAGGCGGGTGGGAGTCCAAGGGGGGGGGTGGGGCCAGGTGGGCAGGCCACGGGGAGGG
>CAUYQV010024034.1:0-19777 GCA_963574575.1 Galagoides demidoff | reverse complement strand
TTGTGGTACATGTACACCATGGAATACTATGCAGCCCTAAAGAAGGATGGAGACTTTACCTCCTTCATGTTTATATGGATGGAATTGGAAAATGTTCTTCTTAGCAAAGTATCTCAAGAATGGAAGAAAAAGTTTCCAATGTACACAGCCCTACTTTGAAACTAATTCATAGCTTTTATAGGAATGTCATAACCTAATTATAGCCTTAGAATATGGGAAGGGGGTAGGAGGGGGAGGGGAGGGGATGGATGGGGGGAGGGAGGGAGATTGGTGTCATCACCTTTATAGTTTACCTTACAAGGGTACAAGTGAATCTTTCTAAAAGCAAAGTATGAATGTTTTAACTCAATAACTAAGAAAATGACATGAAGGTTATGTTAACCAGTTTGATGAGAGTATTTAAAAATGTGTATGAAAACAGCACACTGTACCCCATGATTGCATTAATGTACACAGTTAGGCTATAAGAAATAAAAAAAAATTGTGTAAACCACAGGATTCTAGCCAGCCATAAGTAATTTTTACTTGACAAGAATACAATACAAATAGCAGTATCTAAAATCTTAAAAGGATTCAGTAACCTAGTGCGGATTAATGATAGAAGTCCAGTGAATCATTTTCTGCCTTGCTTAAACATGCAAGCTTGTTGCCTTCTCCTGCCACTGCCACAACAATAAGGGATCAATGTGGCACCTCCATCAAAACAAACACGAGCAAATTTAACCCAAAATCAGATATAAAGCTGTGTAGGTATACGTAGGTACACTCCATTCACCTAATGCTCATTATTTATCCTGTTTTTAGACATCTTGGTGCAATAGGATTCTATGCCTTCATTAAGTACTAAACTCCTCCCAGCATGACACACTGGGGTTTTCCAATTTCTATGCTACATAGTAAATTCAGAATGTAGTGCCTGCAGAGGAATTTGCTGAATTGATAAAGATTTGTATTCAGTATCAATAGAAGAAGTGAGCTTAAGAAGGCAAAAAATCAATTCACAAGCAACTCTGGGTTTTGATAAGTAGCCAAAGGTTCTGCTCTCAGGTATAGGTGGTTATAATCATATGCACTCCTAAAATCGTTATCCAGGATGAAAGTTATATTCACCAACTCCTTCTCTCCAGTTGTATTTAAATATAATAGGTGATCTAGACAGTTTGGCTTGCATTTTAGATTGATCTTAATTTGTTTATCTCAGCACATCTTGTTTTCCTCATTTCTACATCATCAACTATGCCATAGTTAAGTTGTTTGCAATAATGGTTAGAGGTCTTTTCCAGAGATTTGGCTTTCTTGAAAATGGAAGAAAAAGTTAATATAAACCATAAAATAATTCCTAAAATCCATTCTTCTATAGACATCTATGTAAATGGCTATCTTTAAAGGTAAAGTTATTGAACAAAAAAGAGCAATAAAAAGTTGAAGTTGTGTGTAGTAACCCTAGTATTTTCCTTGTTGTCAAATTAATATGTCTTGATGTGAAACATATTCTAAAAAAGCTGTTTAAAAACTAATGTGTCTTGTGGCCGGGCATTGTGGCGGGCGCCTGTGGTCCCAGCTACTTGGGAGGTGGAGGCAGGAGACTCGCTTGAGCCCAGGAGTTGGAGGTTGCTATGAGCTGTGATGCCATGGCACTCTACCCGGGGGGATAGCTTGCGGCTCCATCTAAAAAAAAAAACAAAAAAAAACCAAAAAATAAAAATAAAAAAAAAATAAAGATGTAAATGTAGAATTGCCTTCGTAATACATATTTTTGCTGTGTTGCAAAGAAATAGAACATAGATTATCATACCATAAAAGCATGATCACATTTTTGAATAAATTCATCCATTCCTGTATGTACAAAATATGAAAAATATAAAAGATTTATGCTAAATTTTAACACTGGTTACTTAAAAATAGTGGAACTATGAAGTGTTTTTATATTCATTTTCGCTTCTGTTATGTGGTATTTTTTCTACAGCAAGAATGCATTTTTGTAAAATGTAAGTAAACATGAATCTTAAAAATATGACACATATTTTTCTTCATTATTTTTATATTGGAAAACTGTTTTAAGCAGCTCTGGATACTACCATTTAAGTGTATTTATGTTGAAAAGAAAATATATTGAAGGACTTTCTGTCCCCTAACCCATGGAAAAGGAGAGTTTGGACAATTTATAATCAAGTAGAATAAATAAATAAAATTTCAAGAATCCTTGGTAAATAAGATTAATATAGACATTAATTAAAGACATTAATATAGACATTAAATAAAGCATAACTAATGTATGGGGAATGACAAAGCTTCCAAATCTGATAAAGTCAGATTTTCCAAATGCCTGTGACTAACGATTTAATCCAGGCAATTTTTATCTGGACAGTTTCATCAAATGGAAAAGTGTTTTATGGCAAAATGGTCCTCCCATTCAGATTAGATTTTTCCCGTACCTGTCACCTTATCTATGGTTACACGGCCAGATGAAGCCTTCTGTGAAGTAACAAAGCATAGAATTATTCCTACAGCTGTAATAAAAAGCAAAGAGGGCAAGATTTTTATTTAGCCACAGCAGTGAAATAGACAACTTTCTTTGCACTCCCATAAATTTAAAACTTGCTGCAGAGTTTGCTATGTTGGCATGAGCTGACACTCAAATAGTTCTACGCAGACTTTAGTTGCAGTTGTTTAATTTAATTTTATTTTTTTTTAGCAACCACAAAACTTTGAAGAGGAAGAAAGTCTTTGATCAATAAGAAACTTGCCAAGTATGATTTTAAAGGACCCTAAATGAGTTGTTCAAAGCACTGTTATTTAGAGTAACGCCGATTCACGTTGTCAGATTTTCAGAGTATGCCTCAGGGAAGCATGCTGAAAACAAGTGTCCCAAGACAGGCCTCTCTTTCTGGCTTGCCCTTGGCCAGAATCTATAGCCGGATTTGGATTTCCAAAGCGTCCTGATGTTTCACACCTTGGTCTTGAGAACAAATAATAGATTAAATTCGCGTAGAGGACTTGGTCTTGGGAACAAATAATAGATTAAATCTTTGTAGAGGACAGAAATAGACAGAAATTTGTGAAGAGGACAGTTTTACCTTGCCAAATTTTTAATCAGTAAGACTGGGTTTTCCTTGGGTGGTGCCTGTGGCTCAGTGAGTAGGGCGCCAGCCCCATATAACGAGGGTAGTGCATTCAAATCTGGTCCTAGCCAAATTGCAACAACAACAAAGAAATAGCAGGCGTTGTGGTGGGCACCTGTAGTCCCAGGAACTTGGGAAGCTAAGGCAAGAGAATGGCCTAAGCCCAAGAGCTGGAGGTTGCCATGTGCTGTGATGCCACTGCACTCTACTGAGGGTGATAAAGTGAGACTCTGTATCTAAAAAAAAGACTAGGTTTTCCAAAAGACACATAATTCTTATTTAGAAATTTCTATGAAACACTTATGAATGTTAGGGGTTTTCTCCCAATTTGTTCCTTATGCCATTTAGTATCCAGTAAAAGTAATTGGACTAAAATATTATTATATTCAAATCAATAAAAACTGTGGTGTAATTGGACTAAACTGTTATTGTATTCAAATCAATAAAAGCTGTATATATTTGCTTCAGAAAATAGAAAGCCAGTAGTAATCACTCATCATCTTCCTGTACAGAAATAATCACTTTGAACATTTTCATATAGTCTAATGTATGTATATTTATCTATCACATTTGTATAAATTGGGATCAAATTTCACGTATTGATTCATAACCAGAATTTCTGAGTTTTTAATCAATAAGCTGTATATATTTAAAATATGTGCTGGGCTCGGTGCCTGTGGCTCAAACGGCTAAGGTGCCAGCCACATACACCTGAGCTGATGGGTTCGAATCCAGGCTGGGCCCACCAAACAACAATGATGGCTGTAACCAAAAAATAGCCAGGCATTCTGACAGGCACCTGTTACCCAAGCTACTTGGGAGGCAGAGGCAGGAGACTTGCTTGAGCCCAGGAATTGGAGGTTGCTGTGAGCTGTGATGCCACAGTACTCTACCCAGGCAAAAGCTTGAGGCTCTGTCTCAAATAAATAAATAAATAAATAAAACATATCCTGAAATAGTCTTTGAGAGAAAAAAAATAGCTTTATAGTATTTCTTAATTTATTGAAATCTCCTATTGTACAAATATACAAAGGATGAATTAGTGATTTAGGCACCATGAAGATCTACTGATTAGTTAGATGCAGTCTCTGATCTCAGTAGCAGTGAGAAGGCGAGACAGAGGCAAACAGAAATCAAGATACACACTCTAGGACATGGCAAGCAGAGGGACATCCTGGCCATTTTCATGATTTGTTGAAGAACTAAAGAGCACCTCTGATTTGGAGGATCAGAAGAGGGTGTTATGATTATCAGCATGATGACAGAATGCTTCTTACTCCATGGGGTCATGGTCAAGTTAAAATGCGTTAAAACTGCCTAGAATATGCCTGGTATGTACTCAGTACTCAGTAAAGCTTCACTATTGTTATTGTTGTCCTAATTGTTAATACTACAATTGTATAGCCATTTAAAGAAAATGTTGACTATGGTGCCATCTGTCCAAACTCCCTGTTCACGTTAACCCTCCAATTCAATAGGCCATGCAATTTCCATAGTAAGGGAGCCTTAAGAGTCAGCCGTTGTGTCCAGTGAAGTCAAGAAGTCAAGCTGTCTGCCAGCCATTAGGCCTCAATTAACATTTCTTCTCTATTTTCCAGTTGGCTGAAATGAGCCAAGAAGCCATAAACTTGATGAGAGTATTTAATTACTTCAACAAAACTGGTCCATGGTCCTCTGCGCTGGTTTAATAACTGCGTTTTCAATGCCTTTGGAATCACTTACAATATGCATTTTAAACCAGTGACACTTACTTCCTTACATTATTGTTTCCACTCTGTTAATATGTGTTTATCTTATTTTAGTCTCTGTGGCCCTGAAACAAGTACTTATTAATCAGGAGCCATTTAAAGGCTAACATGCCATTTTCTGCATTAAGGAGACTGGAAGAACACCAAGCGGCCAAGGACGTGTAGGTTTTTTTCCCTTCTTAATTAAAAGCTGGTTTGTACATATAATTCCTTTCCTGGCATATTATGTGTAGGCATTAAAATTAGACTCAACTAGCACGGGGTAATTATAGGCATAACAAAAGCTTCGTGAGAGTCTTGTTTTAGAGACTTTACTCAGCTGTAGGTGACAAGTTAATATATTGTGACTGATTGTTCACTAATGGGTCTCTGCAAGTTTGTGGAACTAAACCTCCACATGTGGAAGCCAGGATGGTTTGTTTTTCCTGATTTGGGGTACCAAGGACCTCAAACACTCACTACCTTAGAAAACATCTCCAGGTCTGTACCTTAATTGGCTTTCTATCTTTTTTTTTTTTTGCAGTTTAGTCCGTGGCTGGGTTTGAACCCACCACCTCCAGCATACGGGGCCGGTGCCCTACTCCTTTGAGTCACAGGCGCCGCCCCTCATTTTCTATCTTTATGAAGGCCTTGATGTGCATCTCAGAGATATATTGATACATGATCCAATATAAATTCTAAATTGCAGTATGTGATGGAGTTAAAGGTTAGGGGAAAGAAGCTTCCTGAGGGGCAGAAAATAACCTGTAAGCACAAAAATGTAAGAAAAATGTAAGTGGGTCTTGTCTCTAGGTGAGTCACTGTTCGACAGTTAAAATCTTTGCTGTATGAGGCGATAGAATCCAGGAATTCTTTACCATAAGACTCGCAAAGGTAAATGTTTCCATTTGCTCAGATAATCTTTTCCATAGAGTGACGCAAAATGTGTAAGGTGGCACCTGTGGCTCAAAGGAGTAGGGCACTAGTCCTTTTGGGGACAAAAATGTTGGATGCTTGTTGGAGTCTCTAGGAATTATGTGTAAGTGTTAATGGTTTCTACTAGTCCTCTCCCCGGTGCTTGCTACATTCTTTTTTGCTGCATTAAAGCAAATTGGAGTGGTACTAAGCAGCTAAGAGGGAATAAGTCAAGGATTCTCACAACACCATAACTTTAATCTTTGTATTGTTACAACTTAGTATAAAGAATACACATTTTGTGTCCCACCTTCTGTTTTATAAAAGAGATCCAGAGAGTAAAAATTACCTGTTCCAGGGTACCCAACACTAGGACCTGAACTCAAAAAAAACAAAAACAAAAAACTCAGCGTTCATCGTCTCTAATCTAGTATTCTATCCATTACATTAGACTGATTAAAAACGAAAGGAGATTACTCAATGTAGACTCCCCTGAAAATGACTTTCTTCTCTTCTGAATGACTCTTTCTATAGTAAAGACCCTTCCTTATGAAAAAGGAAGTAGAAAACATTGGAAAACACGGGTGAGAAAAAATGGGAGTGCCAGGATCCACTTTAGGAAAAGGAGATGCCTGTTTTATTGCTGGGGTCTATCAGGGCAATGAGCTTCACTGAAAGGAGACAGCGTTCAGGGTCAGATCTCTTAATTGAGACAATGAAGAATACACCATGCTACTGACTTTGCTCCTTGTTTTAGTGTGAAAGACTTCCGTGTGTTCATACTATTAGAAATTAGATACCACATGAGCAAATCCAAAAGTATACAAAGTCTTGGTAAAATTTTCCCTTCCTCAGTAAGGAGCCAATGACTGTGCCCCATTCCTGTCTGATGTCCACGGCAAGTACCCCAACCATCCCACCTTTGGCATGGTTTCAAAATTGATTGTCTTTAAAGATAGTTCAAGAGATTAGAGTTCAATGTCAATGCCTTGTATAAGTCAGTTTTCAGTGAGCTCCATAAAGAGGAAATAACGTACTTTATGAAGCGTCTATAATGCTTCGTTCCATGGATTGTGATTTGTTGTCTATAGCTGTTCCACCTGATTAATTATTACATTTCTCCCCCATACGTGGAAAGTTGTAGGATGGTGGTGGGCCCATGAAGTTAGCATTTCTACCTGAAAAATCTGACCAGCATAGATTTGGGGTCATTAACATTAAAATAACAGGAAGTGGCTCTCTATAAAGTTCAGAATCATAGCAACAATTTTTTTCCCCTCATATCTTATCAAATCCCAGGAACCTGCCCATGAAATTGGCAGCAGAAAGATTTTCTATACTGCCAATTACAGGTTCCTTGTCATCTTGCCAACTTGCTTTGTCTCCACAACCTGGCAAAATAGAGCTATTGGCAGGAAAGTGAATATTTGAAAATGATTACAGTATATAGGGATTTTTGGTTGCACAGTGTTTCATTAAGTAATTTAAATACTATTTTAGCCCTAGGGATAGATTTGCTTTCTACTTCATGATATGCAGCACGCTATGTAATTTGAGCCCCTTGGTCACCAGTTTCTCAAATAAAGAAACAGAGTGGAGTCCTTAATGGGCATTATCCATAAAAAAGACAACGTAGTAAAATATTAATGGACTCTGTATTTTGTCATGCCTTGGCCATAATCTTCTCTCTAGTCAACTGGACGCATCCAATTGTCTGCTGTGGATTAAGGGAGGAAGAAAGTAGGGAGGTGGGGCTATTACATCAGGAATGCAAAGAGAAAGAAAAAAAATGTTAAGCTTCTGAAAAAGAGTTAATATTTAGTTGGACCAAGATATGATCCCTCAGAAAGACAATTGTCTTCAAAGCCAGACTTCCTTTAGAAAGAGAAAATGTTCTGAATATCTTAAGCGTTTGCACAACCAGGTCTTTCATAAAGTGCGAAGAAGATACTTTGCCTTCCTATGACAGCTGTGTTATTTGGCTTGTTGCCTATGGTGAGAGAATATTGCATACAGGAGATGTGAAAGCCAAATCTATTTATTCTGATTGTGAAGAGATGAAATGTTGTAAGGAAGTTGCATGAAAGATCGGAAATAGGAGAAAGCCAAAGAAGGACTAATGTCAGATAAGGAGAGCCTCAAACACGAGGGATTTCACAGGCTCTCACCAACCATATCAAGCCATTTCAAGGTAAAATTTTAAGTACCAATGTTTTTGCTTTCCTGAGCTTGCTTTTATTCTCTTATGGCCAGTGGTTATCGAAAGGCAACTGTAGCAGCAGTACCAGTATCGGCTTCACCTGGAAACATGTTTAAAATGCAAACTCTTAAGCTTCACTCCAGTCAGCAGCTCCAAGGGTGGGGCCCACAACCTGTGCTTCAAGTCTTCTGGTGTTTCTGATGCACCCTAATGTTAAGGATTACTGCCCCCTGGCCTGGATTTAAATTTGGATATTTCCACAGGTCCCCAGAGGCAGACACCAAGGAGGCGGAGTAAAGGCAAGACGCTCTGCCTTGGGCCCTACCAAGGTTAGACGAAAGCGGGCCAGCAGGACACACCTAGGCCAAGAACCAGATGGAAAATGTGCAGATATTCAGAGGTAGTTATGACTCCAATTAGGACAAAGGAGAGGCTGAGATCACCAGGGAACCGTGACCCAGCTGGGAGAGAACAACTCTCCAGCTTTAGGTTCAGATGGCAATAGGGCGTACATCATGCAAACTACAAGCAAAGGGACAGCTCCTCAGAGAGGCACCCAAGGAAGCAGAAGACACAACACTATCCTAGATGTGCCCCACTCCCCACTCATGTAGTCCCACTAGTGACACCTCTCCCGCCTCCCTCCCAGATACTCAGATACCACTGGGGAATATGGCCATGAAGGAGTAAGAAGGATGAAAGAAGAACCAGCTTACCTGAAAAGGCACAGTCTCGCCCAATTGAGGATTTAGAAGGTTCAGAGACTGAATAAAGTGTTCAACTTTGAGTGACTGAATGTTTATACAAAAAGGACACTATTGCACCAGAAGAGCCTGAAAATGTATTAATTAGAAGCAAAATATTTCAGTAAAGAAATGATAGCGTGAAAATAATTTTAAAGGGATCTTAAAATTCTTAGAACTGCTGATGACATTTTTATAGCTTGCCCCTCCCAAATTCTCCTCCATCCTCCTCTTAGGGGTAAACCATCAGGCAGATTTGCTAAGAGAGGCTTGACTTAGAGCCCTTGGGTGGGAAGTTTGGCAACATTAAAATGGTGGGCAAATTGGAAAGTGTCAGGCAGGATTTCCATATTTAGAAACCCATTTAAGCAGAACGAATATGATGGGCCTAAAATAAAGAAATATGAAATTTAAAAAAAGGACGAGAAAGCAATGGATTTCTTTGTTACCAAGATCAGTCACTCTGCACCGATTTTTTCAATAACTTTGATGTCAAGAGCATGATCTTGGAAAATCACACCAAGGTACCTCGACTAGGAGGTATTAAAAGCTCTTCAGAAATGTTCTCAGGCAGTGTGTTTAAATATTTATGAACAATTTCTATAAATGACTGCTGGCCAGTTGTAATAATTAAATGTATTCAGATGATATAATAATCTTCCCATCTCTTGAACATGTGCTGACTACATAACACCCTGAAGCAGCCTCTGCTCAATGTGCTGACCTATTTTTTCCTTCCTGGAAAGATTGACTTTTTATTTTTAGTTACTTTTGAAAAAACTTTTTAATTGAAGTACAACTTCGATGTAAGTAAAATGCACACATCTGTTGTGTGTAGCTTAGTAAATTTTTACCTGTGTAGACACATGTATAACCTTCACTCAGATAAGTTATAGAGCATTTCCTAACATCCCCAGAAGGCCACTTGTTCCCTTCAAAGGCAATAATGTCATTGTTAAGGCACTTATTATTCTGACTTCTATTTCTGTTGATTACTTTTTCATTTTTTTGAAATGATGTCAATGGAACCAAATAGTAATAACGCTTCCATAACTGGATTCTTGAACTCATAAAGATGTCTGTGAGATTCACCTGTGTTGTTGCATTTGGAAGTAGTTTGTCTTTTCACTACTCTGTAGTATTTCATAGTATGACTATACTATCTATACTGTGTAGTATTTTATACTATTGACTATTTTCTCTTGATTACATTTGGGTTATTTCCAGTACTCAGCTCTTATGAATTAAACCACTGTGACCATTCACGCATAGGGTATTTGGTGAATTAAGCATACATTTCTGTTGGGTATGAACACAGGGGTGGAATTGCTGGATTATGGGACAGATGTCTATTAGCTCTAGCAGGCACTATCTGATTTCCAAGGTGGTTGTACCAATTTGCATTTTCACCCTAGAAACCAGTATTTTTTTTAATATGAGGTAATATACATTATAGATTTTTAAGATGACATTTTTCTCAACTATGGCTACCTTTGAGTGGGTTATTTACAGGTATTTAGAAAGGGCATAATATTTTAGAGAGGAGAGTTTTTCACTTGTTTTATATATTTTCAAATTCAACTGGCCATTCCCATCAATAAAAGATGGACTGTACAGGAAGTAATTTTAACTGCTCTGGAATCAGCAAAATTATTATTAGGTCTTCATGGATTAGGGTGTAGATTTTTCACTATATTGAGCAAAATACTGCATCAGCTCACCTTTCAGAGTTTCTCTAACCCCAAATAATACTTTTCTTTTAAACCTTCATTTTTATTTAATATTAAAAAGTATATATGCTCATTGAAAAACTTCAGGAAATGGCTTGGTGCCTGTAGCTCAAGTGGCTAAGGCGCCAGCCACATACACCTAAGGTGGCAGGTTCAAATCCAGCCCAGGCCTGCCAAACAACAATGATGGCTGCAACTAAAAAATATCCAGGTATTGTGACAGGCACCTGTGGTCTCAGCTACTTGGGAGGCTGAGGCAAGAGACTCGCTTGAACCCAAGAGTTGGAGGTCGCTGTGAGCTGTGGTGCCACAGCACTCTACCCAGGGGGACAGCTTGAGGCTCTATCTCAAAAAAAGAAAAGAAAAGAAAAACTTCAGGAAACACAGGTAAAAATACATTGAAAAGCAGAAAGACCCATACTTTCTGTCTGAGTATTCTGACTGCTTCCAGAACTTACTTATACATGAATGAGTTATAACTATATGAAAATTGTTTCTTTTCAAGGACTTTGTAACTTATATTTTTGTTTGCTCTTTTTGATTTTTTAAGTCCACGTTATAGGCATCTTTCTAAGTCAATAACTATATATATGAATCATCATGTTTTATGGTAGAAGATAATTTCATTGTATGTACAAACCATAATTGATTTGGCAATTCCCCTATTGATGGATATTTAAGCTAAAGTTTTATCTTTCCTTTAAAAACAATAATGTAGTAAACATCCTCATATATACATCTGTGCATGTGCCTAAGTATATTTCTTAAGATACATTCCAAAAGTCTAATTTTTACGTTAAAGGAGAGGCATATATTCAATTTCAACATACATTAGCAAGATGCCTCCCCGAAGGCTATGCCAATATACATTCCCAGGAGTAGGTGAAAGTGAAAAATTGCCAAACTAAGTTGGCAATTGTAATATTCTTTTTAACCATCATTCTCTTTTTGGCCTTTATTAATGTCCATTTTATTTTATTTTTTTCTCTATACATACACATGTGTTTATTTGGTTTCCACTTTTTGCCTTCACACAATTAAAAAGGCTTAAAATTCAGTAACAATAACAATGTTTAAGATAAGGACTAGAAACAAAAAGCTAGTAAAGAATGAACAAAGATAAATACGTTCAGAAAAGAAATCAGATGATTGCGGCAATGAAATATTGAGCTATAATAATAATGCAAAAAAGTAACATTCACACTGTCAGATAAGAGTATGTGTATCATAGAATGCTTTGACTCTGAGGTTCAGTATGGAGTCATCAGTTAACTTCTTCTTATTATTTTTTTTCCAAAGTCTCAAAAAATAGGCAACTAATATTTATAAATAAAAATAGAAGATAATTTCAAATAATGCCCATTGTAATTAATATTTATTTGATTACAAGAAAGGTTAAAAAAATCTTTCCATAGTTTTGTTGGCTTTTTGCAATTATTATTTTGTAAATTGCTTGCTGGCTTTGTTAGCCCATACATCTTTTGCTGTGTACAAATTTTTATATGCATAAAGTTAATTAACATTTTGTCTGCTATATTTATCTCAAATATTTTCCCTTTTCATTTTTATAAATTAGCATTTCCAATATTCAAGTTATTTATATTCTTCAATATAGTGTTATGATTTTTATTCTCATACTCTTCCCAATACTTATTAAATTTAATCCCAACATAGTATGCATAATTGTTGCTGATTTGAATTGAATCATTTTGCATTACATTATTTATTATGCTATATGCTGATTATTTAGTGAAATATCATTAATTATTTCTTATGAAATCTATTTCTATACTTTTATTCCTATGGTTAGTATTTTGACTAATACATATTCATGTTGTACATAGTTTTCAGTTGATTCTTTCACCCTTTCCAGTCCAATAATTAGATTATGTGCCAATGATAATATTCTAACTTTGAATATTATACTTTTCACTTTTTTACCTTGCCTGATCACATGGAATACTCTTGAATATTGTGAATGGATCATGGGGAAAAGGACATCTTTATCTCCTTCTTAATTTAATTTATTTCACTATTATTCTTAATGCTACCATTAAATTTGAGTTATAATTTTTTAAAAAATCATATTAACAAAATATCTTTTTTTCCTAATTTTTAAAGGATTTTTTATGAGTCATAGATAATTTTTTTTTTTTTTTGCAGTTGTTGGCCGGGGCTGGGTTTGAACCCACCACCTGTGGTATATGGGGTTGGTAGCCTACTCCTTTGGTCCACAGGTGCCACCCCAGATAATTTTTTTTATTGTTGCTTCAGTTTCATTGAAGGTACAAAGAAAATAGATTACATTTGTTAGGTAAAGTCAGCTTATAGTTGTGTCCCACCCCCAAGATAATTATTTTTATCAAAAACATATTCACATGTCCTAAGATGAGATGAGTCTTTATATCTCTAAGTAAATAGTAAGGTGATTTGTATAAATAGAGCTCTTAATACTGAATTATTCTTGCATTCAAAGTATAAACTCTGCCTTGTCAGGGAGGATTTTGCCTTTCATGTATTGTGGAATTGACTTATTAATGTTTGGTTAAAAATTTAGATGTTATAATTTATAAGAAACATTCTTGGCCCATAGTTTTCTTGCTTGGCAATCCTTTTAGATTTTTCTATCTTTTTAGCTAACTTGATGAAATAACTATGGTCATCTCTATTCTTTTCTTGGTACTGTGAGATTATTTTCAATGGTAAATGGCATTTCTATTTTCTTTCAAAAATATCTTTCTTGAACAATATAATTGGGGATATATTCATGAGTCTTAAAGATACTGTGCCTTTTAGAAAAGAATTTACAAGGAATCTGTTCCTTACAAATTTGAAAGAATTATTCTGGTCCTGATTTTAGGGGTTGGAGGAAAGGTGCATTTTGACAACTTTTCTCATTTCTTTTATTTTAATGGATAAAACTCCATTTTCTATTTTTGTCATTCATATTTTCTTAGAAAATTGTTCATCTCAAGGAGAGTTTTGTATCTTCTAAATGATTAATCTTCTCCATCTGTGATTATATCCTAGTTCCTAATTTGTGTGTTTCAAATCTCTTTTTCTCTCCTGTGTGATTGTCACCACATGTATTTTTAAATCTGAAGAAAAAAAATTACCCTCCTATCACCACAGAGTCTGTTTTTGTCGCATAATTGATAATGTGACGTGAAGAATTGCCAACTTTGAGAGGAAATCATGAATGCATTAAAGATAATATGGTTTTTAAATAGTGGAAAATCACTGTTGTTTGACCTGGGCCAAATAACTTATTTTCGGGGACTTAGTTCCCTAATCTTTTTTTTTGAAAAGAATCTGAATTTCTCAAGACCAGTAGCCATGTTTGTTTTCTGAATCTTCCCCAAGGAAGAGAAAAGTGACTCTGGTGTAGCAGGCTTTCAATAGCAATTTGTCGAATTGAATTCTTTGCTGGAGGGCAAGGAGCATGATTAGATGATTTCTGGAGGCACAGTCCAGCTATGAATTTATATTAGAACAATTAAAATGATGAAAAAAAAGTATTGTCAAAAATTAATGACATCACGGAAATATAACAAACCCAGTAGGGTTTCCCTGTTATGAACCATTCAGCAACATCATCATTCATCCCTAATTTATTCATTTCCTAGTCACATGGTTGGGAAAACATCAAATTCATTTTTTCTGAGTTAAATAAAGCCAATTGGTTTAGCTATCACATTTATAAGGGGAAAACAAAATCACTTAACTGAATGACCACAAATGAAAAACAAGTCATTTCACATCATGCTTAAATCGGTGAATTTTGTATTATCACTATTTTTGGTTGGTTGGTTGGTTTTTCCAAAGCTTAGCCCACAATGAATGTTCAAGTGGGTAATTCATATGGTTTTAAGAAGAGATGAAGGAAAAAAGGATCTCATGCTTCCCTACATTCACAGTTCCCTGTTAAGTATTTTTTCATGTCTTAGTTTTTAAAAACTTTTAAATTATTATGGGTACATAATAATCATATGTCCTTATAGGATATACATGATGTTTAGATACAAGAATACACTGCAAATTAATCAAATCAGTGTAACTGGGATATCCATCAACTCAAGCATTTAACATTTTTGCTAGAAACATTCCAGTTCTACTCTTTTAGTTATTTTAAACACACTAACTTACTGTCAATTATAACAACTTTGTTGTGCTAACAATTATTGTTCATTCTATCTAACTACCTAAGTATATTTTTGTACCTATTATAACCATTCCCACTTCATCACACTCACCTCCATCCCGTCCTGCTACCCTGCTCAGCATCTAGTAACCATCATCCTACTCCTGTCTTCATGAGATCAATTGTTTTTATTATTTAGTTCTCACATATGAGTGAGAAAATATGAAATTTGTCTTTCTGTGTTTGGCTTATTTCACTTAACATTATGCTCTCCAGTTCCATCCATGTTGTTTCAAATGGCAGTTTTTTATTCTTTCTTGTGCCTACGTAATATTCCATTGTGTGTGTATGCCACTATTTCTTTACCCATTCACCCATTGGTGGACAATTAAATTGATTCCATATTTGGCTGCTGTGAATAGGTGTCCAATAAAGATGAGAATGCATGTAACTTTTTGATATACTGAATTTCCAGATTTTGGAATTGCTGGGTCATGTGGTAGTTCTATACTCAGTTTTTTGAGGAACTCCCACATTGTTTTCCATTGTCATTTCATTAATTTACTCTTCCACAACAGTGTACTAGGGTTCCCCTTTCTCCACACCTCATCAGCATTTGTGAACACCTATCTTTTTGATAAAAGTCATTTTAACAGGCAAGATGATATTGCATTGTAATTTTGATTTCCATTTCTCTAGTGACTAATGATGTTGGGTATTTTTTATATAACTGCTGGCCATTTTTATGTCTTCTTTTCAGAAATGTCTATTTGGATCCTTTGCCCATTTTTTAATCACATTATTTGTTTTTTTTCTATCAAGTTGTTTGAGCTCCTTATACATATGTTCTAGTTATTAATCCCTTGTCATATGGGTAGTTTGCCAATATTTTATCTCATTCTTTGAGTCGTCTCTTTACTATCACCTTTGTTACGCAGAACCTTTTTAGCTTGATATGATCTTGTTCAAGTTTGCTTTGGTTGCCTATGCTTTGGGCATCTTATTCACGAAGTCCTTGCCCAGACCAATGTCCTGATACATTTCCTCAATGTTTTCTTTTAGTAGCTTCATAGTTTCAGGTATTAGATTAAAATCTGCAATTCATTTTGATTTGAGATTTGTATATGGTGAGAGATAAGAGTCTAGTTTCATTCTTTGGAATGTGGATATCCAGTGTTCCTAATACCATTTATTGTAGAGTCTGTTCATTCCACACTGTGTGCTCTTGACACCTTTGTTGAAGATGTACATACTATAGATGTGTGGATTTATTGGGGGTTCTTCATGGTTCTATGTACTTGTTTTTTATGCCAGTACCATGCTGGTTTGATTGCTACAGCTCTCCAGGGATTCCACTAGGTTTGCTCTTTATGTTCAGGATGGCTTTGGATATTCTGGGTCTATTTTATTTCAATGAATGTTAGGATTTTTTCCCTGTTTTTATGAGGCGTGTCATTGATATTTTTATGGGGTTTGCATTGCATCTGTAGATTTCTTTGGGTGGTATGAACATATTCACAACATTGATTTTTCTGATCCATGAGCATGGAATATCATTCCATTTTCCTTTTGTGTCTTCTTCAAGTTCTTTAATCAATATTCTATAGTTTTCATTATAGAAACTCTTTGGTTAATTTTATCCCTAGATATTTTATCTTATCTATAGCTATTCTAAATGGAATTACTTCCTTAGTTTCCTTTTCAGATTGTTTGCTGAAAGGCCACTGATTTTTATATGTTGATTTTTTAAAATTCAGATTAAAATTGGGGTTCAAATGGTTAAGTTACATTGTGTTTCTAAGGTAAAGTTCAAGTTGTAGTTGAGCCCCTCATCTAATGGGTATGCTGTACACCCTTACATTGTGCCTTTTAGCTGTGAGTTTACCAATTCCCTTCCCATATCCTCTTTCCCCTTATCCTCCAACTTGAATATACTTGTATTTTTCTCTAGGTTATATATTCATATTGAGTACATTAGATACTTGCATTTCTGTTCTATTTTTTTTGAGACAGAGTCTCAAGTCACCCTCAATAGAGTGCTGTGGCAACCTCCAACAGTCTCAAGCTGTCACCCGATAGAGTGCTCAGAGCAACCTCCAACTCCTGGGCTTAGGTGATTCTCCTGCCTCAGCCTCCCAAGTAGCTGGGACTACAGGCGCCCACCATAATGTGTGTCTATTTTTTGTTACAGTTTGGCTGGGGCTGGGTTTGAACCCACTACTCTTGGTATATGGGGCCAACGCCCTATCCACTGAACCACAGGTGCTGCCCTGCATTTCCATTCTTGTGCTACTTTACTAAAAAGAATGTATATGTTGATTTTGTATCCTGCAGCTTTACTGAATTTGCTTATTAGTTCTAATGGATTTTGAGCACTTTCATTTTTCTAAATATAAAATCACATCATCTGCAAATAAGGATAATTTTTTTTTTTTTTTTTTGGAGACAGAGTCTCACTTTGTCGCCCTTGGTAGAGAGCTAGGGCATCATAGCTCACAGCAACCTCTAACGCCAGCCTCCCAGCTATTTTTAGAGAAGAGATCTCACTCTGAATCAGGCTGGTCTCAAAGCTGTGAGCTCAGGCAACCCACCCACCTCAGCCTCCCAGAGTGCTAGGATTACAAGGATGAGCCACTGTGCCCGGCCTAAACAAGGATAATTTTAGTTCTTCCTCTCTAATTTGGATGCCATTTATTTCTTCCTCTTGCCTGATTGTTCTCACTAAAACTTATAGTACTACATTGAATAAAAGTAGTGAAAGCAGCATCCTGGTCTTGTTCCAGATGTTTGAGGGAAGGATTTCAGTTTTTCCTCATTCAGCACATTAGCTGTGGGTCTCTCATGTATGGCTTTTATTATGTTGAACAAAGTTCCTTCTCTATCCAGTTTTTTGAGAGTTCTTTTCCATGAAGGAACATTAAATTTTACAGAATGCTTTTTCAGCATTCATTGAAATGACCATATGGTTTGTGTTCTTCATTCTGTTGATACAATCGATCACATTGATTGATTTGCATATGTTGTACCATACTTTCATCCCTAGGGTGAATCCCACTTGATCATGATGAATCTTTTTAATGTGTTGTCCAATTCTGTCTACTAGTATTTTATTGAGGATTTTTGCTTCAATGTTTACCATACATATTGAACTTTAGTTTTCTTTTAGTGTGTGTCTTTATCTGGTTTTGGTATCAGAGTAATACAGGTCTCATAGAATGATTTGGTGAGTGTTCACTCCCCAGGGTTTTGGAATAGTTTAAGTGGGATTAGGATTAGCTCCTCTTAAATGTTTGGTAGAATTCATCAGTGAAGCCCTCAAATCCTGGGTGGGGAGGTGGTTGATAGGAGACTTTCTAATCTTGCTTTTATCTCATTACCTATTATTGGTTTTGGAAATTTTTCTGGCTCAATTTTGATAAGTTGCATGTGTCTCGGAATTTATCCATTTCTTCTTTTTAAATTTATCGGCATACAGCTGCTCACAGTAGTCTTTGGATTTCTGCAGTATCAGTTGTAACGTCTCCTTTGTCCACTCTGATTTTATGTTACTTAGGTGGCCTTTCTTTTTTCCTTAGTCTAACTAAGAAAAGACTTAGTTTTTATTTGTTTTTCTTTTCAAAAAAATCAGCATTTTGTTTTACTAATCTTCTGTATTGTTTTTTGGTTTCAATTTCATTTATTGCAGGTCTGATCTTTGCTATTTATTGTACTAATTTAGGGTTTGGTGTTTTTCTTGTTTTCTTAGAGCTTTGAGATGCATCATAGGTGGTTTATTTGAAGTTTTCTTTGATGTAGGCACATAATTTCTAAAAAATTTCCTCTTATTACTGCTTTTGCTGTACCCCATAGGTTGTATATATTGTGTTTTCATTTTCATTTGTTCTGAGAAATTTTTAAATTTTCTTCTTAATCTCCTCATTGATGCACTGGTTGTTCAGGATCATATTGTTTAATTTCCCTATGTTTGTATATTTTATAATGTTCCTCTGGTTATTTATTTCTAGTTTTATTCATTGAGATCAGTGAAAAACATTTGGTATGATTTTAACTTTTCTTGGTTCTTTGAGACTTGCTTTGTGGCCTAACATATGGTCTATCCTTAATTATAATGATCCGTGAGCTGAGGAGGAGAATGGGAATTTTGTAGCTATTGGATGAAACATTCTGTAAATATCTATTAAGTCCATTTGGTCTGTAGTGTAAATTAAATTAGATGTTTCATTATTGATTCTCCTTCTAGATAACCTGTCTGGTGCTGAAAATGGAGCGCTGATGTCTCCAACAATTATTGTATTGGGATCTATTTCTTTCTTTAGCTCTGATAATATTTGCTTTGTTTATCTGGATGTTTCAGTGTTGGGTACCTATATATTTAGATTTGTTATATAGTCTTGGTGAATTGACCCTTTCTTCATCATTTGAAGACCTTTGTTGCTTTTTATAGTTTTTGTCTTAATATCTATTTTATCTGATAGAAATATAGCAACTTTTTCTGCTTTTTGGGTTTTCATTTGCATGTAATACCTTTTTTCATCCCTTTATTTTCAGTCTATGTGTTTCTCTGTAAGTGAAGCATATCTTAGCAGACAAGATATAGTTGCCTCTTTTTTTTAATTCATTAAACCATTCTGTGTCTTTTTTCATTGGAGATTTTATACTGTTCACATTCAGTGTTCTTATTTATAGTTAATGACCTACTACTCTTGTGTCGTTACTCAATTTCTGGTTATTTTGTGGTCCTCCCATTCTTCCTTAATTCTTTTTCTGTCTTCCTTTGTTAAAAGTAATTTTCCCAGTAGTGCATTTTTAATTTCTTGCTTTTTTTCTTTTTTTTACATCAGTTGTAGGTTTTTTGATTGAGGTTATCATGAGACTTACAAAAATATATTTTATAATGAATTATTTTAAACATATGACAACTCTGCTTACAAACAAATAAGCAAATAAACAAGCAAAGATAAATCTAAAAGAATTCTATTTTAACACCATCTTCTCTTCCTACTCAAGATATCAGTAGTTTATGCCCCATAATTGCAGGAGTAGAATATTCTGAATTCATGTCCTTACTGTTACCTGTGAGTTGTATGCCTCCAGGAGATTTCTTGTTGTTCATGAACATCCTTTTCTTTCACATTGGACAACTCTTAGCATTTCTTGTAGGATAGGTCTGGTGTTGATGAAATCCCTCAGCTTTTGTTT